>CM056057.1:211709450-211804450 GCA_029574335.1 Rana kukunoris
GTCACTCCAAAATAAAGATTCGCCCATCTACCTGAATCTGGCCCAAAATGTCCAAATTGGGCCCAATTAGCCATTTTTTGTCTTGTGACTCGTTAGTGGAACAAGGTCTCAGGTGTGAATGGGGAGCAGGTGTGTGAAATTTGGTGTTCTACGTGTAAAATCTACGTGTACGTTGACATATAGGCGACAGAGCTAAATAACTACAAAGTCTCTGTTCTCTTTATCTTATCAGAGACTCTCTAGATATACTACGAATTGCAACACAAAGACCAAAAAACGAGGATAAACATGTAAATCTGGGGGTATCTCGGTGTAATTTAGGAAGGGTGAAAAGGGTCGATCTGAGTGGCTTTTCTCCCGCTAGAGCATGTTAAAGGTGTTTCGCGTTATGTCGGTCACTGGAGCTGTAGAACGGGGAGAGGTGAGTGTAAACAAACCTTCCCCGTTCTTCTCTGTGGCAGTGTCACCGACCGTCTGTTCCCTGATATAGGGAACGACGATCAATGACGTCACAAGTTCAGCCCCGCCCCCCCTACAGTTAGAAACACATATGAGGTCGCACATAACCCCTACCGCTCCCCCTAGTGGTTAACTCCCAAACTGCAATTGTCATTTTCACAGCGATCAGTGCATTTTTATAGCACTTTTCGCTGTGAAAATGACAACGGTGTCAAAATTGTCTGATGTGTCCGCCATAATGTCACAGTCACGAAAAAAAACGCTGATCGCCGCCATTAGTAGTAAAAAAATAAAATTATTAATAAAAATTGAATAAAACCATCCCCTATTTTGTAAACACTATACATTTTGCGCAAACCAATCGTTAAACGCTTATTGCGATTTTTTTTTTTGAACAAAAATAGGTAGAAGAATACGTATCGGCCTAAACTGAGGAAAAAAATGTTTTTTATATATTTTTTCGAGAAATTTAGTATAGTAAAAAAGTTAAAAATATTGAATTATTTTCAAAATTGTCGCTCTACTTTTGTTTATAGCGCAAAAAAAATAAAAACCGCAGAGGGGATCGAATACCACCAAAAGAAAGCTCTATTTGTGAGGAAAAAAGGACGCCGATTTTGTTTGGGAGCCACGTCGCACGACCGTGCAAATGTCAGTTAAAGCGACGCAGTGCCGAATCGCAAAAAGGGGCCTGGTCCTTTACCTGCATAATGGTCCGGGGCTTAAAGGAACACTAAAGTCAGGATTTTTTTTTTTTTAACTAACAAACATGTGATACTTACCTCTACTGTGCAGCTCGTTTTGCACACAGTGTCCCCGAATGCTGTCTTCTGGGGTCCCTCGGCGGCTGTCTCGGCTCCTCCTCGCAAAAGCTTTCTACCTTCATGCGAGCGAGCTCGCATGGCGGAAAGCTTTTGCGAGTGCGCTCCCGTGATACAGCGGCGGCCATAGCCGCCGACTGTATCACTCGTCCCCGCCCCCCCCCGGCACGCCGCGTCATCCGATGTGATTGACAGCAGCGCCAGCCAATGGCTGCGCTGCTATCAATCTGCCCAGCCTAGCCAATCAACGGCCAGGCTGGGAACTGAACAGGATGATGTGGATGCGCCCGGGAATTTCGAACAGTAAGGTAAGTAAAATGGGGGCTCGGGGGGGGGGGGTGTTGCGGTGCTGTAAACGTTTACCTTTACAACCCCTTTTAGTGGTTAATAGAAACTCTTTTGTGCATTACGAAGAGTTTTGGACACGCCAGCCACTGTTCCCTCCTTTCAACATGGCATTTGTTCGATCTTCTACTCCAAGCTTCAGTCCCTACGAGAAGTTGGAAACGGTAAGGTGGGTGGCGAAGGCTGCTGTACATTGTTCTTGAAAATCACTTTGACTGCCCACTAATGGTTTATAAGGAACATCAGTCGATGGACGAGGACATAGAAAAAGAGAAGAGAAAAAATAGCACCCGATTCCCATCCACATTAATGCAAATCGGACAAGGGAATAATTTAAAAAACGGCCGGAGGCGAGGAGGAGCGTTGAGGTGATTCATCAAGGAGCGCCTGGCTCAGTCCGGGTTGTTCTTCTCGCGGCTCCCATATTACTCCTATCAGCATTTGATAAATCACCCAGAAGTAATGGATGACCCGTTACATTATTATTAGCTCCGTGGCCCATCTTGGGATTGCAGAAGAATGTCCATAGGAGGTCATGTTACTTGGTCTGCCATTAATAATCCAATCATTTAAACTGCACGTGTTAGCTGCAGGTGGATGAGGATTTGCATGTATTCAACCTTCACTATTGGATCGATGTAGTAATGTATATACAGTGGAACCTCGGATGGCGAGTAACGCGGTTAATGAGCGTTTCGCAATATGAGCAAAAAAAAAAATTGTGACTCAGTTTGTGAGTGTTGTCTCGCAAGACGAGCAGGATTCAAGCTAAAGTGGTGTGCAATTCCGCGTTTGGCCTGAGTTGGGGGGGGAGCCAGAGCCAAGCAGAGCGGCCCCGATTGGCGCCGCTCCCGAGACTTTTCCAAGTTCAGCCGAGGTGTCCTCGGCCACAGGTTTTCCAAGTTCAGCCGAGGTGTCCTCTGCCCTTTCCAAGTGTTTTTACGAGGCTCTCCAGTGCCCCCTCCCCACCTCTGGCCACATGCGGTATTGCATGCCATTAAAGTCAATGCTGAACAAATTATTTTCGTTTCCATTGACTTCAATAGGGAAACTGGCTTTGATATGCGAGTACTTTGAATGGAAAGGTGGGGAAAGGTGGGGTAGCAAGCCCCGGGACTTTAAACGGTGTCCAAATGAATAAATAAACAAATATTAAGAAAATATACAACATTTATTATAATTTATACATACAAAGATTGACATAACAATGTTTTAAATAAAATAACCAAGTAATGATCCATAACGAACCAATGTGGCTCACACTAAAGGCCACTGAAGTCCCTATGCTTGACTGTTGCCCAACATGTTTCGCCCAGGGCCGGGCTTCATCAGGGGCTTAGTACAGGGGAAGAAACTACAAAATAGTAAAGGAGGAGAAAACAACATTAATTAAACAAATAAAGCTAAATGCTCATTAGAAGTAAAAGCTAATTGCTCATTAGAAGGGACTAGATTACAGCGTCCGATCCAAAGAAACATGATTATATAGCACACAAAAATTAATGTTGTTTTCTCCTCCTTTACTATTTTGTAGTTTCTTCCCCTGTACTAAGCCCCTGATGAAGCCCGGCCCTGGGCGAAACATGTTGGGCAACAGTCAAGCATAGGGACTTCAGTGGCCTTTAGTGTGAGCCACATTGGTTCGTTATGGATCATTACTTGGTTATTTTATTTAAAACAGTGTTATGTCAATCTTTGTATGTATAAATTATAATAAATTTTGTATATTTTCTTAATATTTGTTTATTTATTCATTTGGACACCGTTTAAAGTCCCGGGGCTTGCTACCCCACCTTTCCCCACCTTTCCATTCATTATACATTATGGGATGTGGTGTCCTCGATTGATATCTCCCTGCCTACATTCTACATGCGAGTACTTTGGATTACGAGAATTCTCCTGGAATGGATCATGCTCATAATCTGAGGTTACACTGTAGTCTTGAAGTTCTACTGTAAAGGGAGGACTTCTGCTCATAGCTGGAGCTCTAACAGCTTTAGTCACTTTGAAAAATTGTCTATGTAACAAACAAGGAATTTATGTTCCACAGCAGTGTACGGCCTCATTCTTTGATTGTGGGTTTGGTACAGTAGCTGGGCCGGGACAAGGGGTGGCCAGAAGGGCCGGCTGCCCTGGGCGGAGAAGGTATTGTAGGAATGGGGGGGCACTGTAAGTTCCTCCTACTGTAAAGCTGACAGGAGTAGCGACAGCGGCATCACTACTTCTGTCAGCCCAGCGCTGGGAGCATAAAGGAAAGAGCCAGGAGAAGCTGTGGGCTGTGCTCTCTCTCCCCCTCCTCCTCATAAGCTTAAACTTAATGAAGGGAGGGGGAGGCGCAGTTTGGATTCTTTGCCCTGGGCACTGGATGATGTTGTCCCGGTCGCTCAAAAGCCACATCGTTCATCTCTCGCCTGCCAGGCCCCCCGCCAGCCCCGCCATTACCCAATTCAGGTCGGAGCTTCAGCGGCTTCCCCTCCTGCATCTCCCCCTCCTGCGTCTCCTCCCAAGTCCCAGCAGTCACTTCTCCTCCCGGCCAATCAAGACTTAGGACTCGTGGCCAATTGGGTCTTGGGACCTGCTTCCTGGTTGGCCGGGAGAAGAAGCAGGAAGACAATAGAGAATATTAATTTGCTATTGTCACCCAACTGGGTGGGCTCGGGGCGAAGTGCTCTGTGCCCCAAGCCAACTTTTTTCTTTAATCCGATTAGAGCCTCAGGCTTTAATCACGTGGTTAAAAAAAAAATTGGAAACCAATGCGCCCGGGAAACCTGCATGGATGAGGGCCGGACACATGGATGGGGGGGCAGCGCTCAGGGCTGGTGCAAGGATTTTTGCCTCCCTAGGCAAAAACTCATTTTGCCGCCGCCCCATTGGCTCCACCCCTGATTCCACCCCATTTTCCCTGTCCATGTGTCCACAGGGCCCCGGATTGGCATCCCCTTTTTTTTTTCTTGTCCGTTAGCACCCAAAGCCCCCCAACCTCTAAGGGGCCCAGATGGCATCCCACCTTTCTTTTTTTTTGTCAGCACCCAAGGCCCCCCATAACCTCTAAGGGGCCCAGTGGTCCCCAGGGCCCCCGATGGCATCCCCCCTTTATTTTTTTTTGTTCATCAACACCCAAACCCCCCCGACCTCTAAGGGGCCCGGCAGTGGCCCCCTTTTTTTTTGGCAGCACCCAAAGCCCCCGACCTCTAAGGGACCTGGTGGTCTCCATGGCCCCGCATGTCATCCCCCTTTTTTTTATATTTTTAATAATATTTTTTTTTTCGTCAACACCCAAAGCCCCCCGAACTCTAAGGGGCCCGGATGTCATTCCCCTTTTTTTAATATATATTTTTGTTTTTTTCATCAGCACCCAAAGCCCCCCCCCCAACCTTAATTCTGTGGAATTCTAATGGGACGGCCCCCCATTCTCAATTCGCCCCCCCCCCCGCTTCTCAACTTGCGACACTCCCTTCCGCTTCTCAATTTGTGCCAGCAGCCCCCCCCCCCCCGGTTCTCTGGTCCAGGGGGCCCATGCCTGAAGCTATGTAAGGGGCCCCAAAATTCCCGATGGGGGCCCTGCCCCTTAGTATGCAAATAATAGACCACCATATGAAAAAAAAAACAGGTCCCCGTAGATAAATACGGTGTTCCACCATGTACAGCACTCGTTGCGTGACGTCTTGACGTGGAGTGAAAAAAAAATAAAAATAAAAAAAAAAACATCATATTTATTTTACATGCATTTTTCATCCACTCAAGTGGAATGATTCTCCAATTGTGTCTATATTATTATATCAAACATATGTTTACACGTTGATAGCAATTTACCTTTCATAGGCAGCCAGCCGCCGGCGCCCGTCGCCCCGCCAGAAAGTGACTCGTCAATTACAGATTGTGAAAAACTCATTTGCCTTTTGGTTAGCTCAGAATTGGTTTCGCAAAATGAGATTTTAATTTCAATTTGTGTAACTGTATCCCCTTTTCACTCCCGAAAAAAAAAAAGAAAAAGAAGCGGTCTAGCCAGTGAGCCGGTAGCGCTTATAGAAAACGCAGAGAGGGGGGGAGAGGGGGGGGGGCGTTGGTCTTCTCGCAAGTGATGAAATCCTTCCCAAAAAATCTCTCTTGTCGCTGCTTTGAATACATTGACATACATCAAGAAGAACCAATTTACAGCTGGAAATATATTTCGCCGGCGCTCCGAAAGTCCTCGGCTGTTGAGGACGCCGAAAACTGCGGCGCTTTATAAAGTTGGGTGACAGTTGAAATGTTGGCGACTTTCTTCACCTTTTTTTTTTTTAAGAGGAACTGTCAAGCCGGTTTTTCTCTCGCAGGATGTAACTGCCATTAAGGAAAAAAAAAAAATACCAGTAAGATGTTTTTATCTTTTATTTCAAAGATCTGATTTGATATTTTGCCGGATAGATACAGAGATAGAATAAAAGAAATAGAGATATTTGCATTTGGTTCAAAGTAGACTTCATTCCAATAGAAGAATTGGGCGCTTAAATTGAGTCACGGGCCCTACTGATTGGCATTCCTCTTCCCCACCAGACAGCCCCTGAATTTAAAGTACTCCCAGCTTCAAGTTTATACAATGTTACCAAAAGTATTGGGACACCTGCCTGTCTGAGTCTGTAGGGTTAGGGTTGGTGCAAGGATTTTTGAGACCCTAGGCCAGTGGCTCTCAACCTGGGGGTCAAATGAAGGTTTGCCAGGGGTCACCGAATCCTGGGCTGTTCCTGAAGCCCGCACCTCTTTTGCAGCCACCCAGCAGGGCTGTCCCTGGAGCCAACAGCCGCCCACTCAGCCTCTTTATAGTCGCCCATTTAGTTCACAACATGGCTGGGGGGGGGAGCAGAGACTCTAGGTCAGCTGACTGGTGAGGAATGTAAAGTGGGAGACATAGTGAGTAACACTACCTGTGATTATAGGTCCCATTAAAAGTCCCCACTACACTTCTCACCACCACAGCCACTCATCCCAATTCTCCCACCAGCACTGCCACTCATCCCAACTTTCCCACCAGCACTGCCACTCATCCCAACTCTCCCACCAGCACTGCCACTCATCCCAACTCTCCCACCAGCACTGCCACTCATCCCAATTCTCCTACCAGCACTGCCACTCATCCCAACTCTCCCACCAGCACTGCCACTCATCCCAATTCTCCCACCAGCACTGCCACTCATCCCAACTCTCCCACCAGCACTGCCACTCATCCCAACTCTCCCACCAGCACTGCCACTCATCCCAACTCTCCCACCAGCACTGCCACTCATCCCAATTCTCCTACCAGCACTGCCACTCATCCCAACTCTCCCACCAGCACTGCCACTCATCCCAATTCTCCCACCAGCACTGCCACTCATCCCAACTCTCCTACCAGCACTGCCACTCATCCCAACTCTCCCACCAGCACTGCCACTCATCCCAACTCTCCCACCAGCACTGCCACTCATCCCAACTCTCCCACCAGCACTGCCACTCATCCCAATTCTCCCACCAGCACTGCCACTCATCCCAACTCTCCCACCAGCACTGCCACTCATCCCAACTCTCCCACCAGCACTGCCACTCATCCCAACTCTTCCCACCAGCACTGCCACTCATCCCAACTCTCCCACCAGCACTGCCACTCATCCCAACTCTCCCACCAGCACTGCCACTCATCCCAACTCTCCTACCAGCACTGCCACTCATCCCAACTCTCCCACCAGCACTGCCACTCATCATAACTCTCCCACCAGCACTGCCACTCATCCCAACTCTCCCACCAGCACTGCCACTCACCCCAACTCTCCCACCAGCACTGCCACTCATCCCAACTCTCCCACCAGCACTGCCACTCATCCCAACTCTCCCACCAGCACTGCCACTCATCCCAACTCTCCCGCACACACTGCCACTCACCCCAACTCTCCAACCAGCACTGCCACTCATCCCAACTCTCCCACCAGCACTGCCACTCATCCCAACTCTCCCACCAGCACTGCCAATCACACTAACTCTCCCAGCCCCACTGCCACTCATCCCAACTCTCCCGCACGCACTGCCACTCACCCCAACTCTCCAACCAGCACTGCCACTCTTCCCAACTCTCCCACCAGCACTGCCACTCATCCCAACTCTCCCACCAGCACTGCCAATCAAACTAACTCTCCCAGCCCCACTGCCACTCATCCCAACTCTCCCACCAGCGCTGCCACCCATCCCAACTCTCCCACCAGCACTGACACTCATCCCAACTCTCCCACCCCCACTGCCACTCATCCCAACTCTCCCACCAGCACTGCCACTCATCCCAACTCTTCCACCCCCACTGCCACTCATCCCAACTCTCCCACCCCCACTGCCACTCATCCCAACTCTCCCACCCCCACTGCCACTCATCCCAACTCTCCCACCCCCACTGCCACTCATCCCAACTCTCCCACCAGCACTGCCACTCATCCCAACTCTCCCACCAGCACTGCCACTCATCCCAACTCTCCCCCAGCATTGCCACTCATCCCAACTCTCCCACCCCCACTGCCACTCATCCCAACTCCCCCACCCCCACTGCCACTCATCCCAACTCTCCCACCAGCACTGCCACACATCCCAACTCTCCCACCAGCACTGCCACTCATCCCCACTCTCCCAACAGCACTGCCACTCATCCCAACTCTCCCCCAGCATTGCCACTCATCCCAACTCTCCCACCAGCTCTGCTATTCATCCCAACTCTCTCACCAGCACTGCCACTCATCCCAACTCTCCCACCAGCACTGCCACTCATCCCAACTCTCCCACTCCCACTGCCACTCATCCCAACTCTTCCACCAGCACTGCCACTCATCCCAACTCTCCCACCAGCACTGCCACTCATCCCAACTTTCCCACCAGCACTGCCACTCATCCCGACTCTCCCACCAGCACTGCCACTCATGCCAACTCTCCCACCAGCACTGCCACTCATGCCAACTCTCCCACCAGCACTGCCACTCATGCCAACTCTCCCACCAGCACTGCCACTCATGCCAACTCTCCCACCACCACTGCCACGCATCCCAACTTCCCCCACCAGCACTGCCACTCATCCCAACTCTCCCACCAGCACTGCCACTCATCCCAACTCTCCCACCCCCACTGCCACCCATCCCAACTCTCCCACCCCCACTGCCACTCATCCCAACTCTCCCACCAGCACTGCCACTCATCCCAACTCTCCCACCAGCACTGCCACTCATCCCAACTCTCCCACCCCCACTGCCACTCATCCCAACTCTCCCACCAGCACTTCCACTCATCCCAACTCTTTCACCAGCACTGCCACTCATGCCAACTCTCCCACCAGCACTGCCACTCATGCCAACTCTCCCACCAGCACTGCCACTCATCCCAACTCTCCCACCAGCACTGCCATTAATGCCAACTCTCCCACCAGCACTGCCACTCATGCCAACTCTCCCACCAGCACTGCTTTCAGTCTCCGCTGGAATCCATCCCAAAAGGTGTTCTATTGGGTTAAGGTCAGGTCGCCGATTAACAGCTGTGTGGACACTCTTGAGTCTCCGGCCTGGCCGTCGCTGTCATCCTGCAAGCAGGGCAGGAGGTGGGAGGTGCTCCAGATCTGGTTACAGGGCAGAATCTTCCATTCAGTCATCCCTGGTTTAGGAGAATAAAGCCTTCTAAGAACAGAAGGTATTCACATGTCTCATTCCACCACATATCCCGAAAATAAGAGGGGTGGTTCCTCAGGATAGTGGGCGGAGCCATGAAAATAATTTCTTCATGCCCCGTCAGCCAGATGCACATCCAGCAAGTGAAGCCCTTTACTTTTTTTGATGTTCATTAAACAACCTTCAGTAGACTTGTATGTTGCGTTGGATTCGCCACTTTTTTTTTTTTTTTTTAGGATATAACAAAGATGTTCAGAGAGTTTTATTACATTTTTTTCTCCCCAGAAATGTTCTGCTTGTCAAGTAGATTGTAATTGTGTTTTCTCCCTACGGCCAAAGGGCTGACCTTTGCATCAAGCCTTGAAATAGCGCGGCTAGGCCTCTAGGACATCGTACCTTAGCGAAACGATTATAGTTCAAGGCTGGCTTCGGCTTCATCTTCAAACCCCCGCGAGTCCCATCCGGAGAACTTAAAGGTGAGCGAAAATCCGCCTTGTATTCACAGATTTAGGAAACGATACACTTTACTGAGCGCTAAGAGGAAACGGAAAGATGTCCGCCAAGAGAGAAAGGCCACTGGAGATTCCGGCGAGACCGCAAATGTCCCATTAGGCGGGCAACTTTTCACTTAAATCCTTTAAGCACGGCTAATGCTTTGTTGATAAAGTAATGTCACAGTGAATATGCGATTAACCTTTTCCATGTCCGGGATACTTTTCTTACAGTAACTTAAAATGTTACTTTATTTACTCAAAGGTCACTATTTTATTTTTTATTTTTTTATATTTTTCGTATTACTGGATTTATTTATTTATTTTAATTGTATGACTTATTATTGAATTTTTTTATATATTTCTCGTATTACTGTATTTTTTTTTAATTATATGTATTATTTTATATTTTATATATTTCACGTATTACTGGATTTATTTATTTATTTTAATTGTATGACTTATTATTTTATTTTTTTATTTTTTATATATTTCTCGTATTACTGTATTTTTTTTTTTTTAATTATATGTATTATTTAATATTTTATATATTTCACGTATTACTGTATTTTTTTTTTTTTGATTATATGTATTATTTATTTATTTGTTTATGTTAATTATATGTATTATTATTATTATTTTTTTAATTATATGTATTATTATTATTATTTTTAAATTACATGTATTATTTATTTATTTATTAGTAAAAAAAAAAAAAAATATTAAAGATAATGTGACACACAAGAATATTTTTTTTTCTTATATTTGTTTTTTGTTTTAGATTTGCAACAACCTTTTTTAGGCGCTTAAGATAGCAAGCGGAATTTCCTGAATCGCTACTTTTTATATTATTATAATTCTATGGTATATTCTGGTAACTCTATGGGGTTAATGCCTGTAATTATAGTTTTAAGCAGTTAGAGATATTTTTTTATTTATTTTTTGGGGGGTAAAACAAGTCAAACTCTATTAGCAAAAGTTGAACAATGTAAGTACCCCCCTGCAGTGTTATATTCTTTGTTCCATCCCCTGTAATTGCCACTGTCGGCTTGTCTTACATGTAATTGTGGATAAAAATATAAATAAAAGGAAATAAGAAAATGAATTTATATACTGAGTATTATTATTATACATCCTGAATAATAATAATAATAATAATATTAATAATAATAATAATATTCTGTATATAAATGGCTTTTATATTTTACATGGCTTTATTGATATTTTTATCCACACCAACGTGTAGGACAGGCATGGGCAATTACACTGTAAGGGGGGGGGGGGGGGGGTACAACTTTCATCTTTTATTAATAAAGTTTTACATTTATATGGTTTTGAAATAATGTAACCACTGAAAAATATTTCCTGAGGTTGGATTTGAATTAATTTGCTTCTTACCAAATAAGGGCCGCCTCCTCTGTACCTCATCCGCAAAATTGAAGCCCCCAAAAATCCAATCCATTGGATCTCCCCCCCACAGTGTGTCCCGTCCCTCTAGAGAAGTTCAAATGCCTCCTGTTTGTCCTTACGTTGTTTCTCCTCTGACAGTGGCTGTTGGCCTATCTAGAAGTTCAAACACCCCCCGTCCGTTTTTTCCATTGGTTCTCCTCCTACAGTGGGTGCCGGACCCTCTAGGAGCACCTTTAAACACCTCCCGTTCGTCTTTTGATTGGTTCTTCTCCCACAGTGGGTGCCGGACCCTCTAGAGAAGTTTAAATGCCTCCTGTTTGTCCTTTCATTGGTTCTCCTTCCATGGTGGCTGTTGGCCCCACTAGAAGTTTAAACACCTCCTGTTCATCCTTTCATTGGTTCCCTTCCTACAGTGGGTGCCGGACCCTCTAGCGAAGTTCAAACGCCTGACGTTTGTCCTTTTGTTTATTCTCCTCCGACCCTGCCAGTTGGCCCCTCCTGTTTATTCTTTCTATTGGTTCCCCTCCTACAGTGGGTGACAGCCCCCCTAGGAGCATGTTTCAACACCTCCTGTTTGTCCTTTCATTGGTTCTCCTCCCACAGTGGGTGCCGGGGCCCTCTAGAGAAGTTCAAACTCCTCCTGTTTGTACTTTTGTTGGTTCTCCTCCCAATGGCTGTTGGCCCCTCTAGATGTTCAAACACCTCCTGTTTGTCCTTTCATTGGTTCTCCTCCCAAAGTGGGTGCCGGACCCTCTAGAGAAGTTCAAACTCCTCCTGTTTGTACTTTTGTTGGTTCTCCTCCCAATGGCTGTTGGCCCCTCTAGATGTTTAAATGCCTCCTGTTTGTTCTTTCCATTGGTTCTCCTCCTACAGTGGGTGCCTGCCTTTCTAGATGTTCAAATACCTTCCGCTTATTATTTTGTATTGGTTCTCCTCCCACAGTTGGTGCCGGCCCCTCTAAAAGTTCTAACACCTCCCGCTTGTCCTTTCAATTGGTTCTCCTCCCACAGTGTGTCCCGTCCCTCTAGAGAAGTTCAAATGCCTCCTGTTTGTCCTTACGTTGTTTCTCCTCTGACAGTGGCTGTTGGCCCCTCCCTCTAGAAGTCCAAACTCCTCCTGTTCATTCTTTCTATTGGTTCTCCTCCCACAATGGGTGCCGGCCCCTCTAGGAGCACTTTTAAACACCTACCGTTCGTTTTTTTGATTGGTTCTTCTCCCACAGTGGGTGCCGAACCCTCTAGAGAAGTTTACATGCCTCCTGTTCGTCCTTTCATTGGTTCTTCTTCCATGGTGGCTGTTGGCCTCTCTAGAAGTTCAAACACCTCCTGTTCATCCTTTCATTGGTTCTCCTCCTACAGTAGGTGCTGGACCCTCTAGAGAAGTTCAAACACCTCCCGTTGTCCTTTCTTTGGTTCTCCTCCGACAGCAGCTGTTGGCCTCTCTGGAAGTTCAAACACCTCCTGTTCGTTCTTTGTAATGATTCTCCTCTGACAGTGGGTGCCGGCCCCTCCAGAAGCACATTCAAACACCTCCTGTTCATCCTTTCATTGGTTCTCCTCCTACAGTATGTGCTGGACCCTCTAGAGAAGTTCAAACACCTCCCGTTGTCCTTTCTTTGGTTCTCCTCCGACAGCAGCTGTTGGCCTCTCCCTCTAGAAGTCCAAACACCTCCAGTTCATTCTTTCTATTGGCTCTTTTCCTACAGTGGGTGTCGGACCCTCTAGGAGCACATTCAAACACCTCCCGTTTGTCCTTTCGTTGGTTCTCCTCCGACAGTGGCCGTTGGCCTCTCTGGAAGTTCAAACACCTCCCGTTCGTTCTTTGTATTGATTCTCCTCTGACAGTGGGTGCCGGCCCCTCCAGAAGCACATTCAAACACCTCCTGTTCATCCTTTCATTGGTTCTTTTCCTCCTATAGTGGGTGCCGGACAACCTATAGAAGTCCAAATGCCTCCTGTTCATCCTTTCGTTGGTTCTCCTCCCACCGTGGCTGTTGGCCCCTCTAGAAGTTCAAACACCTCTCGTTTAAATTCACTAAATTTACGTCATGGCGTCATATGACGTCCTGGACTTTCTGTGGTGATGGTGCAGCTACAGGCATCATTCAGATATCCATCTCTTCAGCCGGCGATTCTGCCCACCATAAGAATGATCATAGCGGCGGTTCCGCGGCTTGATCATTCCTATAGGCGACGGGAGGGGACGTCCTCCCCCTCCCGCCGCCATCCGGTGCTTCTCCGGGCTCTCCCGTGCCATCGGAGGCCCGGAGAAACGATCTGCCGGCGCCGGATGGGAGGCATAGAAATGACTGTCTACTTCCGGGTACCCGGGTGTGACGTCAAAACGTCGCGCCCGGGCCTCCAACGATCATAGAGATGACTGGTGATCATCACCAGTTTATCAGAACACTGAAAAGGCACCAGGTGATTATAATGAACCAGGCACTCCCATTCAGATACAGTCTGCACAGGAAGAAACAATTTTTCTTCAGAAGGTAGGAATCTGCTACAAATTTGGCAAAATCCAAGGGGAATATATATATATTTTTTTTCTTAGCATAAGTGGAGTTGCACTCTAATCCTTCTCTGCACTCCTGAGCTCAGTAGACGTACAGAACTCGGATTAGAGGCTGCTGATTGATGTTACGGTGAAGTTTTATATTTGCAACTGTCTTCTCCTCACTCCCCTCCTCTCCTTTCAACTCCACTCGCGATGCGCGGGGCGGATTTATTTTCTTTTTTTTTTCTTCTAGTACAACGAGACTCGCGGGCGACTGGCAATTTCCCAGCAGCGTGTGCTTTGAATGTCTCTCAATCCCGGAGACACCCGGGAGACCCGCCGCCGCCGCCGCCTCATCGCACACCTGCGCTCAACTTTGTTGAAAATTTGATTGC
This sequence comes from Rana kukunoris, assembly GCA_029574335.1. Taxonomy (NCBI): domain Eukaryota; kingdom Metazoa; phylum Chordata; class Amphibia; order Anura; family Ranidae; genus Rana; species Rana kukunoris. Next base: position 211,723,517 of record CM056057.1, read on the forward strand.
TAGCCTGTGACCGGGGCCCAGCGACAATCAATCAGATTCCAATTCACAGACAGACTCACAAATAAGCCGGGGGGAGGGGAAGGGGAGGGGGCACGTGGTCTCGGAGAGAGAGAGAGGGCTCCTTACTGCCGCTGGCGCCGGCGCCGGGATTCCTGCTATTTTTAAACTCATTGTGGATCCACTATGACTGCGAACCAAATTAGCGGAACTCAACCTGAACGTTGTTGTTTGGCCGACTTCTTCTGAGCATGCGCTGACCAGTCATTTGTGGGAATGACGTACGCAGCGCCACCGGATGTACGCCGCACTGTCGGGGTGATTGCCTAAATGTCTCCTTAGATCTCAGACTCGGCGTGAGCAGCAAATGAGCCCCTCCCTCCCCTGCTATTTAGGGGCCTGTACAAGGTAAGGGGTGGCCGGTCTATTCAGGGCGCATAGGCGCCGCCCCCCGTCATCAGCCACCTACCGTATCCATGGGTAAGGCCCCTTACACCTGATAATTTCTCCTTTATATTACCCCTAACCCCCGATAACGCCCCCGGACTCCCCTCCTATCCCCTTTATATTACCCCTGATAATGTCCCCGGACTCCCCTCCTATCCCCTTTATAATACCCCTTACCCCCGATAATGTCCCAGGACTCCCCTCCCATCCCCTTTATATTACCCCTGATAATGTCCCCGGACTCCCCTCCTATCCCCTTTATAATACCCCTTACCCCCGATAATGTCCCAGGACTCCCCTCCCATCCCCTTTATATTACCCCTGATAATGTCCCCGGACTCCCCTCCTATCCCCTTTATATTACCCCTTACCCCCGATAATGTCCCAGGACTCCCCTCCCATCCCCTTTATATTACCCCTGATAATGTCCCCGGACTCCCCTCCTATCCCCTTTATAATACCCCTTACCCCCGATAATGTCCCAGGACTCCCCTCCCATCCCCTTTATATTACCCCTGATAATGTCCCCGGACTCCCCTCCTATCCCCTTTATATTACCGCCGATAATGTGCCCGGACTCCCCTCCTATCCCCTTTATAATACCCCTTACCCCCGATAATGTCTCTGAACTCCCCTCCTATCCCCTTTATAATACCCCTTACCCCCGATAATGTCTCTGAACTCCCCTCCTATCCCCTTTATATTACCCCTTACCCCGATAATGTCCCCGGACTCCCCTCCTAACCCCTTTATATTACCCCTTACCCCTGATAATGTCCCCGGACACCCCTCTTATGCTCTTTATATTACCCCTTACCCCGATAATGTCCCCGGAATCCCCTCCTATCCCCTTTATATTACCCCCAATAATGTCCCCGGACTGCCCCTCCTATCCCCTTTATATTACCCCTTACCCCGATAATGTCCCCGGACTCCCCTCCTATCCCCTTTATATTACCCCTTACCCCCGATAATGTCCCCGGACTCCCCTCCTATCCCCTTTATATTACCCCCGATAATGTCCCCGGACTCCCCTCCTATCCCCTTTATATTACCCCCGATAATGTCCCCGGACTCCCCTCCTATCCCCTTTATATTACCCCCGATAATGTCCCCGGACTCCCCTCCTATCCCCTTCATATTTCAGATTCTTCCTTCCACTTCTGAAGACTTTCCCCTCTTCTGCTGACAAAATAACGGCCTTTGACTCCTTGTATAGTTTATTACGAGTCCGGCGAAGACGTCTGGCGGTACAAGTGGCGCGCATAAAATAAATGAGACCTTTTCTAATATTTGAAGCTGCCAGAAGGATGATTAATGTCACCGGGGAACTCAAACTTTTTGATTAAAGTCCATTTAATGTCAAGACTTCCGTCCTTTCCGTCCGGCGAGAAAATTCTCCGCTGGCTTTTTGGAGCAAAATCTGCCGTGCGGCACTTTTTTTTTTTTTTTGCGCGTTTCCTTCCCTCTGTCATAGACTCTTCGGATTGAAGTATTTATGTACTTAAACCAAAAACTATATCGTATATGTTGAAAATCAAGGCCGACGGGCCAAATCTGGCCTTGTCATGTGGCATTCCCGAGCACTGCACTCTGTATGTAGCATACTCCTGAGCTCTGCACTCTGTATGTAGCATATTCCTGAGCTCTGCACTCTGTATGTAGCATACTCCTGAGCTCTGCACTCTGTATGTAGCATACTCCTGAGCTCTGCACTCTGTATGTAGCGTACTCCTGAGCTCTGCACTCTGTATGTAGCGTACTCCTGAGCTCTGCACTCTGTATGTAGCGTACTCCTGAGCTCTGCACTCTGTATGTAGCGTACTCCTGAGCTCTGCACTCTGTATGTAGCATACTCCTGAGCTCTGCACTCTGTATGTAGCGTACTCCTGAGATCTGCACTCTGTATGTAGAGTACTCCTGAGCTCTGCACTCTGTATGTAGCATACTCCTGAGCTCTGCACTCTGTATGTAGCATACCCTGAGCTCTGCACTCTGTGTGTAACATACTCCTGAGCTCTGCACTCTGTATGTAGCGTACTCCTGAGCTCTGCATTCTGTATGTAGCATACTCCTGAGCTCTGCACTCTGTATGTAGCATATTCCTGAGATCTGCACTCTGTATGTAGAGTACTCCTGAGCTCTGCACTCTGTATGTAACATACTCCTGAGCTCTGCACTCTGTATGTAGAGTACTCCTGAGCTCTGCACTCTGTATGTAGCATACTCCTGAGATCTGCACTCTGTATGTAGAGTACTCCTGAGATCTGCACTCTGTATGTAGCATACTCCTGAGCTCTGCACTATGTATGTAGAGTACTCCTGAGCTCTGCACTCTGTGTGTAACATACTCCTGACCTCTGCACTCTGTATGTAGCGTACTCCTGAGCTCTGCACTCTGTATGTAGCATATTCCTGAGCTCTGCACTCTGTATGTAGCATACTCCTGAGCTCTGCACTCTGTATGTAGCATACTCCTGAGATCTGCACTCTGTATGTAGCATACTCCTGAGCTCTGCACTATGTATGTAGCATACTCCTGAGCTCTGCACTCTGTATGTAGCATACTCCTGAGCTCTGCACTCTGTATGTAGCATACTCCTGAGCTCTGCACTCTGTATGTAGCGTACTCCTGAGCTCTGCACTCTGTATGTAGCATACTCCTGAGCTCTGCACTCTGTATGTAGCGTACTCCTGAGCTCTGCACTCTGTATGTAGCATACTCCTGAGATCTGCACTCTGTATGTAGCATACTCCTGAGCTCTGCACTATGTATGTAGCATACTCCTGAGATCTGCACTCTGTATGTAGCATACTCCTGAGCTCTGCACTCTGTATGTAGCATACTCCTGAGCTCTGCACTCTGTATGTAGCGTACTCCTGAGCTCTGCACTCTGTATGTAGCATACTCCTGAGCTCTGCACTCTGTATGTAGCGTACTCCTGAGCTCTGCACTCTGTGTGTAACATACTCCTGACCTCTGCACTCTGTATGTAGCGTACTCCTGAGCTCTGCACTCTGTATGTAGCGTACTCCTGAGCTCTGCACTCTGTATGTAGCATACTCCTGAGCTCTGCACTCTGTATGTAGCGTACTCCTGAGCTCTGCACTCTGTATGTAGCATACTCCTGAGCTCTGCACTCTGTATGTAGCGTACTCCTGAGCTCTGCACTCTGTATGTAGCATACTCCTGAGCTCTGCACTCTGTATGTAGAGTACTCCTGAGCTCTGCACTCTGTGTGTAACATACTCCTGACCTCTGCACTCTGTATGTAGCGTACTCCTGAGATCTGCACTCTGTATGTAGCATACTCCTGAGATCTGCACTCTGTATGTAGAGTACTCCTGAGATCTGCACTCTGTATGTAGCATACTCCTGAGCTCTGCACTATGTATGTAGAGTACTCCTGAGCTCTGCACTCTGTGTGTAACATACTCCTGACCTCTGCACTCTGTATGTAGCGTACTCCTGAGCTCTGCACTCTGTATGTAGCATATTCCTGAGCTCTGCACTCTGTATGTAGCATACTCCTGAGCTCTGCACTCTGTATGTAGCATACTCCTGAGATCTGCACTCTGTATGTAGCATACTCCTGAGCTCTGCACTATGTATGTAGCATACTCCTGAGCTCTGCACTCTGTATGTAGCATACTCCTGAGCTCTGCACTCTGTATGTAGCATACTCCTGAGCTCTGCACTCTGTATGTAGCGTACTCCTGAGCTCTGCACTCTGTATGTAGCATACTCCTGAGCTCTGCACTCTGTATGTAGCGTACTCCTGAGCTCTGCACTCTGTATGTAGCATACTCCTGAGATCTGCACTCTGTATGTAGCATACTCCTGAGCTCTGCACTATGTATGTAGCATACTCCTGAGATCTGCACTCTGTATGTAGCATACTCCTGAGCTCTGCACTCTGTATGTAGCATACTCCTGAGCTCTGCACTCTGTATGTAGCGTACTCCTGAGCTCTGCACTCTGTATGTAGCATACTCCTGAGCTCTGCACTCTGTATGTAGCGTACTCCTGAGCTCTGCACTCTGTGTGTAACATACTCCTGACCTCTGCACTCTGTATGTAGCGTACTCCTGAGCTCTGCACTCTGTATGTAGCGTACTCCTGAGCTCTGCACTCTGTATGTAGCATACTCCTGAGCTCTGCACTCTGTATGTAGCGTACTCCTGAGCTCTGCACTCTGTATGTAGCATACTCCTGAGCTCTGCACTCTGTATGTAGCGTACTCCTGAGCTCTGCACTCTGTATGTAGCATACTCCTGAGCTCTGCACTCTGTATGTAGAGTACTCCTGAGCTCTGCACTCTGTGTGTAACATACTCCTGACCTCTGCACTCTGTATGTAGCGTACTCCTGAGATCTGCACTCTGTATGTAGCATACTCCTGAGCTCTGCACTCTGTATGTAGCGTACTCCTGAGCTCTGCACTCTGTATGTAGCATACTCCTAAGCTCTGCACTCTGTATGTAGCGCACTCCTGAGCTCTGCACTCTGTGTGTAACATACTCCTGACCTCTGCACTCTGTATGTAGCGTACTCCTGAGCTCTGCACTCTGTATGTAGCATACTCCTGAGATCTGCATTCTGTATGTAGCATACTCCTGAGCTCTGCACTCTGTATGTAGAGTACTCCTGAGCTCTGCACTCTGTGTGTAACATACTCCTGACCTCTGCACTCTGTATGTAGCATACTCCTGAGCTCTGCACTCTGTATGTAGCGTACTCCTGAGATCTGCACTCTGTATGTAGCATACTCCTGAGCTCTGCACTCTGTATGTAGCGCACTCCTGAGCTCTGCACTCTGTGTGTAACATACTCCTGACCTCTGCACTCTGTATGTAGCGTACTCCTGAGCTCTGCACTCTGTATGTAGCGCACTCCTGAGCTCTGCACTCTGTATGTAGCGCACTCCTGAGCTCTGCACTCTGTATGCACTCTGTATGCAGTCCACCCACCGAGCCTCCCTTCCTGTCTCTCTCACCCGCCCGCCGAGCCGCCTCCACTCGCACAGACAGCGTAACTGTGCGAGCGCCGAGCGGATGGGCAGCGCCGCCCCCCCCCCCCCCCACACAGTCACTTGTACGTCGAGCCACCCGCCAGCTCAACCGCCGCCGCCCCGAGGCCTGGCCTCTGTGGCCTTGTCAGGAATCCGATCCTGTGTGTGTGTGTAAAGGCAGGAGTCCCAATACTTTTGGTAATGTCGTGTATTTATCTCTCCTTTCTACTTCAACATGCGTATTGAGTAAAAAAAATAAAAATAAAATAAAAATGTGTAGATATGTGGAAGTCGTGTCATGCCTCACTTTCTGCTATTCATTGCAAACCGTCGTTTCAAATATGCGCCGATTGAAATAAAAACGAGTTTTCCTTTGGAAGCGAGTGATTTGACGCGTCTATTACCACCTCCGACAATGGGGCGCATTCATCTCCTATTGTCTTTTTTGTTTGTCTTTTCTTTTTTTCTTTTTTTTCTCTTTTCTTTTTTTCTTTTTTTTTCTCTTTACTTCTTTTCTTTTTTTTTTTCGAGTCGCATTTCAAAGCTTTTCTCTTCTCGTCGCTTCAATGCGTCCCAGACGGTTATAGATCAGTTTCACCCACCAAAGAAAATACGTTATTTTTTGTGATTGTGAAAGGTTTTTTTCCGCCGTCCTTTCCGCTTTTCCTCGCCGTTCCTCCGCCTGCGTTACAAGTAATTAAATCCCTCAAGGTACTTGTCAGGCAGTACATCACACGGCGACAATGAAACGCACGCTCTCCGCGGTGTCTCGGTGTCAAACTCATTATTTAACTCCTGCCATTGTATCTCTTTTAACCGCTTAAGGACCCCGTCACGCCGATGGACGTCGGCAGATTGGCGCGGCCGGGCACAATCACGTACCTGTACGTGTCTCTTTAAGAGCCCAGCCGTGGGGTGGCGAGCTCGCCGCTGGAGCCGTTCCGAAGCTCCGTGACCGCGCCCGCGGGACCCGATCGCCGCCGGTGTCCCGCGATCGGTCACAGGAGCTGAAGAACGCGGAGAGGTGAGTGTAAACACACCTTCCCCATTCTTCACAGTGGCGCCGTCATTGATCGTCTGTTCCCTGATATAGGGAAAGACGATCAGCGACGTCACACGTCCAGCCCCGCCCCCCTACAGTTAGAAACACATATGAGGTCACACGTTACCCCTACAGCGCCCCCTAGTGGTTAACTCCTAAACTGCAATTGACATTTTCACAGTTATCAGTGCAGTTTTTTATGCACTTTTCGCTGTGAAAATGACAACGGTCCCAAAAATGTGTCAAAATTGTCCGATGTGTCCGCCACAATGTCGCAGTCACGGAAAAAATCGCTGATCGCCGCCATAAGTAGTAAAAAAATAATGATTAATAAAAATGACATAAAACTATCCCCTATTTTGTAAACGCTATAACTTTTGCGCAAACTAACCGATAAACGCTTATTGCGATTTTTTTTTACCAAAAATAGGTAGAAGAATACGTATCGGCCTACACTGAGGGAATGAGATTGTTTTTATATCTTTTTGGGGATATTTATTACAGCAAAAAGTAAAAAATATCGCATTTTTTTTCAATTCGTCGCTCTATTTTTGTTTATAGCGCAAAAAATAAAAACCGCAGAGGCGATCAAATACCACCAAAAGAAATCTCTATTTGTGGGGGAAAAAGGACGCCGATTTTGTTTGGGAGTCACGCAGCACGACCGCGCAATTGTCAGTTAAAGCGACGCAGTGCCGAATCGCAAAAAAGGTCCCGGTCCTTTACCTGCTTAAAGGTCCGGGTCTTAAGTGGTTAAATTGGGCGAGAAAAACCCGAACAAGGATGAAGGTTTTTTTGCATAAAAGATTTTTAGGAGAATATAAAAGAAAAAAAAAGAAAAAAAAAAAGAACAATAGAGATTCATTCTTGTTGGTGTTTTGTTCATGACTGTAGAAAAAATAATATTTCTTTATCACAAGAAAACGTTCAAAGTGCAACAAACTTCACATCCCTCCCAAAGTGTGCGATCGGCTCGAGGAGAATCGCCAATCAGCCGGCCTCTGCGGGAACCAAACCTCTTTATTTGGCAGGTTGGGCTGAAGCAGAATCTTGTATGTGGCGGGTCACCGTTCCCCTGAAAGGCTCTTCTCTGTAGTAGAAGGAGGATTATACTCACCTCTACGGGAGACCGCCGCTCCTATTGTTGCTTATTGATCACGATGAATCATTGTGGCCTCCGTCAGCCTCTGATAGCATTTCCTCTACTACATACTGTTGGGTCTTGTGGCCTTCATCAGCCTCTGATGGCATTATCTCTACTACATACATCAACCTCCAGTAGTATTTTCCCTACTACATACTGTTGGGTCTTGTAGCCTTCAGTCTACGATAGCGTCTGCTCTACTACATACTGTTGGGTCTTGTAGCCTATGTCATCCTTGAATAGCATTTCCCCTACTACATACTGTTGGGTCTTGCGGTCTCCTTCAGTCTACGATAGCGTCTGCTCTACTACATACTGTTGGGTCTTGTAGCCTATGTCATCCTTGAATAGCATTTCCCCTACTACATACTGTTGGGTCTTGTTGTCTCTGTCATCCTCCTACATACTGTTGGGTCTTCTGGCCTCTATAAACCTCCATAGCATTTACCCTTTCTATATACTGTTGGGTCTTGTGGCCTCTGTCATCCTCCAGTAATATTTTACCTTCTACATACTGTTGGGTCTTCTTGTGGCCTCTATAATCCTCCATAGCATTTACCCTTTCTACATACTGTTGGGTCTTGAGGTCTCCCTCAGTCTACGATAGCATCTCCCCTACTACATAATGTTGGGTCTTGTGGCCTCTGTCATCCTCAAATAGCGTTTCCTCTACTACATATTGTTGGGTCTTGTGGCCTTCATCAGCCTCTGATGGCATTATCTCTACCACATACATAAACCTCCAGTAGTATTTACCCTACTACATACTGTTGGGTCTTGTGGCCTTCATCAGCCTCTGATGGCATTATCTCTACCACATACATAAACCTCCAGTAGTATTTACCCTCCTACAAACTGTTGGGTCTTGCGGTCTCCTTCAGTCTATGATAGCGTCTGCCCTACTACATACTGTTGGGTCTTGTGGCCTTCATCAGCCTCTGATGGCATTATCTCTACCACATACATAAACCTCCAGTAGTATTTACCCTCCTACATACTGTTGGGTCTTGTGGCCTTCATCAGCCTCTGATGGCATTATCTCTACCACATACATAAACCTCCAGTAGTATTTACCCTCCTACATACTGTTGGGTCTTGTGGCCTTCATCAGCCTCTGATGGCATTATCTCTACCACATACATAAACCTCCAGTAGTATTTACCCTCCTACAAACTGTTGGGTCTTGCGGTCTCCTTCAGTCTACGATAGCGTCTGCCCTACTACATACTGTTGGGTCTTGTAGCCTTTGTCATCCTTGAATAGCATTTCCCCTACTACATACTGTTGGGTCTTGTGGCCTTCATCAGCCTCTGATGGCATTATCTCTACTACATACATCAACCTCCAGTAGTATTTTCCCTACTACATACTGTTGGGTCTTGTAGCCTTCAGTCTACGATAGCGTCTGCTCTACTACATACTGTTGGGTCTTGTAGCCTATGTCATCCTTGAATAGCATTTCCCCTACTACATACTGTTGGGTCTTGTTGTCTCTGTCATCCTCCTACATACTGTTGGGTCTTCTGGCCTCTATAAACCTCCATAGCATTTACCCTTTCTATATACTGTTGGGTCTTGTGGCCTCTGTCATCCTCCAGTAATATTTTACCTTCTACATACTGTTGGGTCTTCTTGTGGCCTCTATAATCCTCCATAGCATTTACCCTTTCTACATACTGTTGGGTCTTGAGGTCTCCCTCAGTCTACGATAGCATCTCCCCTACTACATAATGTTGGGTCTTGTGGCCTCTGTCATCCTCAAATAGCGTTTCCTCTACTACATATTGTTGGGTCTTGTGGCCTTCATCAGCCTCTGATGGCATTATCTCTACCACATACATAAACCTCCAGTAGTATTTACCCTACTACATACTGTTGGGTCTTGTGGCCTTCATCAGCCTCTGATGGCATTATCTCTACCACATACATAAACCTCCAGTAGTATTTACCCTCCTACAAACTGTTGGGTCTTGCGGTCTCCTTCAGTCTATGATAGCGTCTGCCCTACTACATACTGTTGGGTCTTGTGGCCTTCATCAGCCTCTGATGGCATTATCTCTACCACATACATAAACCTCCAGTAGTATTTACCCTCCTACATACTGTTGGGTCTTGTGGCCTTCATCAGCCTCTGATGGCATTATCTCTACCACATACATAAACCTCCAGTAGTATTTACCCTCCTACATACTGTTGGGTCTTGTGGCCTTCATCAGCCTCTGATGGCATTATCTCTACCACATACATAAACCTCCAGTAGTATTTACCCTCCTACAAACTGTTGGGTCTTGCGGTCTCCTTCAGTCTACGATAGCGTCTGCCCTACTACATACTGTTGGGTCTTGTAGCCTTTGTCATCCTTGAATAGCATTTCCCCTACTACATACTGTTGGGTCTTGTGGCCTTCATCAGCCTCTGATGGCATTATCTCTACTACATACATCAACCTCCAGTAGTATTTTCCCTACTACATACTGTTGGGTCTTGTAGCCTTCAGTCTACGATAGCGTCTGCTCTACTACATACTGTTGGGTCTTGTAGCCTATGTCATCCTTGAATAGCATTTCCCCTACTACATACTGTTGGGTCTTGTGGCCTCTGTCATCCTCCTACATACTGTTGGGTCTTCTGGCCTCTATAAACCTCCATAGCATTTACCCTTTCTATATACTGTTGGGTCTTGTGGCCTCTGTCATCCTCCAGTAATATTTTACCTTCTACATACTGTTGGGTCTTCTTGTGGCCTCTATAATCCTCCATAGCATTTACCCTTTCTACATACTGTTGGGTCTTGAGGTCTCCCTCAGTCTACGATAGCATCTCCCCTACTACATAATGTTGGGTCTTGTGGCCTCTGTCATCCTCAAATAGCGTTTCCTCTACTACATATTGTTGGGTCTTGTGGCCTTCATCAGCCTCTGATGGCATTATCTCTACTACATACATCAACCTCCAGTAGTATTTTCCCTACTACATACTGTTGGGTCTTGCGGTCTCCTTCAGTCTACGATAGCGTCTGCCCTACTACATACTGTTGGGTCTTGTAGCCTTCGTCATCCTTGAATAGCATTTCCCCTACAACATATTGTTGGGTCTTGTGGCCTTCATCAGCCTCTGATGGCATTATCTCTACCACATACATAAACCTCCAGTAGTATTTACCCTCCTACATACTGTTGGGTCTTGTGGCCTTCATCAGCCTCTGATGGCATTATCTCTACCACATACATAAACCTCCAGTAGTATTTACCCTCCTACAAACTGTTGGGTCTTGCGGTCTCCTTCAGTCTATGATAGCGTCTGCCCTACTACATACTGTTGGGTCTTGTGGCCTTCATCAGCCTCTGATGGCATTATCTCTACCACATACATAAACCTCCAGTAGTATTTACCCTACTACATACTGTTGGGTCTTGTGGCCTCCTTCAGCCTCTGAGCATTTCCCTTTCTACATACTATTGGGTCTTGTGGCCTTAATCAGCCTACTACATACTGTTGGGTCTTATGGCCTCTATAATCCTCCATAGCATTTACCCTTTCTACATACTGTTGGGTCTTGTGGCCTCTGTCATCCTCCAGTAATATTTTACATTCTACATACTGTTGGGTCTTCTTGTGGCCTCTATAATCCTCCATAGCATTTACCCTTTCTACATACTGTTGGGTCTTGAGGACTCCTTCAATCTATGATAGCATCTGTTCTACTACAGTACATACTGCTGGGTCTTGTGGCCTCCTTCAGTCTACGATAGTGTCTCCCCTACTACATACTGTTGGGTCTTGTGGTCTCTATAATCCTCCATAGCATTTACCCTTTCTACATACTGTTGGGTCTTGAGGTCTCCTTCAGGCTACGATAGCGTCTCCTCTACTACATACTGTTGGACCTTGAGGCCTCCTTCAGCCCCCAATAGCAATTCTCTTTCTATATACTGTTGGGTCTTGTGGCCTCCTTCAGTCTACGATAGTGTCTCCCCTACTACATACTGTTGGGTCTTGTGGTCTCCTTCAGCCTCTGATGGCAACATCCCTACTACATACTGTTGGGTCTTGTGGCCTCTGTCATCCTCCAGTAATATTTTACCTTCTACATACTGTTGGGTCTTCTTGTGGCCTCTATAATCCTCCATAGCATTTACCCTTTCTACATACTGTTGGGTCTTGTGGCCTCCTTCAGCCTCCAATAGCAATTCCCTTTCTACATACTGTTGGGTCTTGTGGCCTCTGTCATCCTCCAAAAGCATTTACCCTTTCTCTGTACATTACATTGACCCCTGCACTCTGTACATTATACTTCTGTTGGGTCTTGTGGCCTTTGTCATCCTCCAATAGTATTTCCCTTTCTACATACTGTGGGTCTTATGGCCTCTGTCATCCTCCAATAGCATTTGGGTCATCAGCCTCTGATAAGGGGCCAGTGGGCCGGGCCTGTAAGGGGCCCTGGGGACCATTGGGCCCCTTACAGGTGTAAGGCAAAAAATAAATAAAAAAAATAAAAAACCGGGAGGGGTGCCAGCCGGGCCTGTAAGGGTCCCTGAAGAGCATTGGGCCCCTTACAGGTGTAATGCAAAGAAAAAAAATGGAAGGGATGCTAGTCGGGCCCCTTACAGGTGTAATGCCTGTACCCCCCCTGATGGCGGCCCTGTACAGGGTTATACAGTACATTCCAGAGAGGATAAAATATACGGCACATTTCTTCTTGGCCTCCCTGTTTAGAGACGAGAACTTGCAGACCTTATTTATTTAATTATTTTTTCTAATACCGTATTTGTCGGGGGGATTGCGCGCTCCGGCGTATAGCGCGCACCCCTAAAGCAGACCCGAAATTCCTGTAAAAAAAAAAAACATTTTATTACTTACAGTTTGGCGTCTTGCCCGGCGTCCATCGGCGGCCTTGTCCGGTCCGGCGTCCGTCTGCAGCCTCCCGGGTTCCTCCACGCTGTCTCCGAGTCGAATCGGCGCTTCCCGGGTCTCGGTTTGAAGCCTCCGCCGACATATACCGAGCGCGGTACACTCGGGCGCGCTCGGCCCACGCTCAGCTTCTCACGCATAAACGTCACATAGCCTGTCTACGAGCAAAGCCGAGCGTGGGCCGAATGTACCCGGGTGTACCGCGCTCGGTATATGTCGGCGGAGGCTTCAAACCGAGACCCGGGAAGCGGCGATTCGACTCGGAGACAGCGCGGGAGAAGCCGGGAGGGCACCACCGAGGCCGTAGACGGACGCCGGACCGGACAAGGCCGCCGATGGACGCCGGGCTAGACGCCAAACTGTAAGTAATAAAATGTTTTTTTTTTTTACAGGAATTTCGGGTCTACTTTAGTGGTGCGCGCTATACGCCGGAGCGCGCAATCCCCCCGACAAATACGGTATTAGAAAAAATAATTAAATAAATAACGTTTTCGTCTCTAAACAGGGGGAAAAAGTGCGCCGGATACGCCGATAAATACGGTATGTTAAATTATGGCTCCTGCCAATTTTTTATTATAATTTTTTTTTTATTATATTTTTTATTTATTTTATTTACTTTTTTAAAGTCGGAGGGCCAGATTCACATACATTTGCGGCGGCGTAGCGTTAGGCATTTTCGCGACGCCGCCGCAACTTACTAGAGCAAGTGCTCGATTCGCAAAGCACTTACCTGTAAAGTTGCGGCGGCGTAGCGAAAATCCCCCCCGGCGCAAGCCCGCGTAATTCAAATGAGCCGGGCAGGGGGCGTAGAGCATTTAAATTAGGCACGTTCCCCCGCGCCGAACGTACTGCGCTTTGCGCAAAATGACGTCGCAAGGACGTCATTGTTTTCGACGTGTACGTAAATGGCGCCCAGCCCCATTCACGGACGACTTACGCAAACGACGTTAAATTTTCAAACGGCGACGCGGGAACGACGGCCATACTTAACATAGGATGGCATGGCACCTAGGGGGCATGTTTTTCTTTTACGCCGCGTATCGCTTACGGAAACGGCCTTAAGTCACTGCGTCGGGCCCGCGTGCGATCGTGAATTGGCGTATCTCGCTGATTTACATATTCTCGGCGTCAATCAGCGGGAACGCCCCCCCCAGCGGCCATTTTAAAATTGCAGTTCCGATACGACGGCGAAAATACAATTACGCCGCTCGTATCTGAACTCAATCCCGGCGTATCTTGTTTTCTGAATACGGAGAACAGATACGACGGCGTAGGTTAGAAGTTACGCGGCTTTTCTACAGATAACTTCTACCTGAATCTGGCCCAGCAAGTTTATTAAAAATGTGTCTCTCCTCTCTGGACGGCCGCAGCGGCGTTTTTTTTTTTTTTTGAACTACCCAGAGCGCCGTCCTTTCACTTCTTTCATTATTCCGAACCCTGAGAGTTAAGATAATAAAAAAAAAAAAAACACTCGCCGATCTCAAACCTCAGTGGTTTGGACGTTCGCGTAGACTTTAAGCTGCCTGCTGAGACGCCGGTATAGACGTTGAGTTATTAATCGTTAAAATCTCTCGTGAGGCTTTTATTACATTTAATAATAAAAAAAAAAAGAGACTTTATTCTTAAATATCCAGAAAAAAATAAAATCTCATAGGCCGGCAGGGATGACAGGGAAGCAAAGAAGCGGCATTTTTATGCTTATGGCGGCATTTTTCCCGCTGATTCTGACGATGTAAGCGGCGACCCTGCGCTGCTATTGGGGGGGGGAGGGGGGGGGGGGGATATTCGGAAAAATTATGGAAATTGTAAAGTTTGACCTGATAGAGGACGAAATTGCTTACTGTTGACTTTAACCACTTAAGACCCGGAGCATTAGGCAGGTTAAGGACCGGGCCCCTGTTTGCGAATTCGGCGCTGCGGCGGCTTTAACTGACGATTGCGCGGTCGTGCGACGTGGCTACCAAACAAAATTGGCGTCCTTTTTTCCCCCACACATAGAGGTTTCTTTTGGTGGTATTTGACCCCCCCCCCTGTGGTTTTTATTTTTTGCGCTATAAACAAAAATAGAGCGACAATTTAAAAAAAAAAAATGCGATATTTTTAACTTTTTTTCTATAATAAATATCCCCAAAAAAATATATATAAAAAAATATTTTTTCCCCTCAGTTTAGGCCGATACGTATTCTTCTACATATTTTTGGTAAAAAAAAAAAAAAAATCGCAATAAGCGTTGGTCGATTGGTTTGCGCAAAATTTATAGCGTTTACAAAATAGGGGGATAGTTTTATGGCATTTTTATTAATATATTTTTTTTTTCGCGGCGATCAGCGATTTTTTTCGTGACTGCGACATTACGGCGGACACTTCGGACAATTTCGACACATTTTTGGGACCATTGTCATTTTCACAGCGAAAAGTGCTATAAAAACGCACTGATTACTGTGAAAATGACAATTGCAGTTTAGGAGTTAACCACTAGGGGGCGCTGTTGGGGTTTTGTGTGACTTCATGTGTGTTGCTAACTGTAGGGGGGCGGGGCTGGACGTGTGACATCATTGATCGTCTTTCCCTACATCAGGGAACAGACGATCAGTGACACTGCCACAGTGAAGAACGGGGAAGGTGTGTTTACACTCACCTCTCCCCGTTCTTCTTTTTTCGTGACTGCGACATTGCGGCGGACACATCGGACACTTATGACACATTTTTGGGGACCATTGTCATTTTCACAGCGAAAAGTGCTATAAAAACGCACTGATTACTGTGAAAATGACAATTGCAGTTTAGGAGTTAACCACTAGGGGGTGCTGTAGGGGTTAAGTGTGACCTCATATGTGTTTCTAACTGTAAGGGGGCGGGGCTGGACGTGTGACGTCACTGATCATCGTTCCCTATATCAGGGAAGAGACGATCAGTGACACTGCCACTGTGAAGAACGGGGAAGGTGTGTTTACACTCACCTCTCACCTCTCCCCGTTCTTCAGCTCCTCTGACCGATTGAGCAACACCGGCGGCGAACGGGTCCGCGGGTCACGCGGGCACGGTCACTTTGGTGCGCGCACGCGACCCACGTCTGGGCTCTTAAAGGGGACGCATATATACGTCCCTGTGCCCAGCCGCGCCATTCTGCCGACGTATATCGGCGTGCGGCGGTCCTTAAGTGGTTAAGCTACATAAAATCCTGGTGCTAAATATCTTGTCAGGTTTTTTAACTGTAATTCCGCATACACACGAGCGGAAATTCCGCCAGAAAAAAAAAAAAAATTGGATGGTTTTTCCAACGGAACTCCGCTCAAGCCTGGCTTTGCAGACACGCGGTCACACAAAAGTTCTCTGAACTTTCGACCGCCAAGAACGCGGCGACGTACAACAAGTTCGATGCTTTCGAGCATGCGTCAAATTTTTCCGAACATGCGTCGCAATTTTGCGCGTCGGAATTGCTACAGGCGATCGGAATTGTTTTCCGCCGCAGAATTTGAGAACCAGCGCTCAATCTTTTGCTGGCAGCAAAAGTCCGACAGCAAAAGTCCGATGGAGCCTACGCACGGACGGAATTTCCAACCAAAAGCTCCCATCGGACTTTTGCTGGCGGGATTTCTGACCGTGTGTGTACGCGGCATTACAGGGGTTGTAAAGGATTTTTTTTTTTTTCATAATAAGCATCATTCACCCACAGACATTCCTCTTTTCACTTCCTCATTGTTGGTTTTTGCTCAGAAGTTGCTCTATTTCTTCTCTGTTCTGTTCACTTCCTGCTTGTCTGATTTTACTGACCACCGTGAAGGGAGGCTTTACTGCAGTGGTCAGTGAAATGCCCCGCCCCCTCCTGGGAACTACGGGCCAGATCGACAGACATCAGCGGATCTTTGTGCGGGCGTATCTTCTTTACGCTACGCCGCCGCAACTTAGAGAGGCAAGTGCCGTATTCGCAAAGCATGTGCGTCCTAAGTTACGGCGGCGTAGCATAAATGGGCCGGCTTAAGGCCGCGTATTTCGAAGTAGGCAGGTCGTGGGCGTGTAGTATTATAATGAGGCTTGACCCCATGTAGATGCATGCGCCATCACGTGGACGTAACCCAGTGCGCATGCTCCGACTCATGTCCGATCGAATTCCTAAGATACGTCGAAAAATGCCTTCGACGTGAACGTAACTTACGCACAGCCTTACGCAAATGACGTAAAATACGACGCTGTTCCGACGTCCATACGTTAACATGACTTACCCCTGCTTTATGAGGGGTGAAGTTACGCCGGTCGTACGCCTTTACGTAAACTGCGTATATTGATACGCCGGGCGCAACTAGGTTCGTGGATCGGCGTATCTAGGTCATTTGCACATTCGACGCGGGAAAATCGACGGAAGCGCCACCAGCGGCCAGCGTATAATTGCACACAATTATACGCCGGCGTAGGCAAGTTACGTCGGCGGAGGAAGCCTATTTTTTTAGACGTATCTGCCTTTGAGAATCGGCGTACAGATAAAATTCCTCCCCGGTGGGGTCACAGGCAAGGAAAAACTTGAGTTCCAAAATGTTTCTACGCGTTTTGATAAAGTAGGGAAGGGTTGGAAGCAGTGTCAGGTTTTACAGTTGTCCGTGTCTCCACTCCACCACCTTGGGCAAGCAATGTTCTCAGCTTTCCAAGTGTAGTCCCCCTCTGGCCTCCAAAGGCATACAAGGAACCTCAGAGGCATGGTGGGCTAGCATATCACGTCAGAGTTTGATCCTCTGACACCATACACCAAAGTAAAGGACTTTATTATCCTCGTTGAGAGGGTTAGGACTAGGGTGACCAGGTGTCCCGCATTTTGAAGGTCTGTCCCGGGGCACCTTTATTCCAGGACAATACAGTGTCCCGGAATGAAACTGACACAGCCACCCCCCCCCCACAGGTCAATCTGATGCCCCCCAAAAAAGGCTGCCGCTTTACTCACTGACAGTACTTGTCCTGGCCGGCAAAGCCTGGAGGAGCAAAATCCCCGCCCCATGCTTGTGATTGGAGAAATCATAAATCCCGCCTCTTGTGTCCAATCACTGTGCTGTGATTTCGAAACAGCACAAGCTGATTTTTGGAATGGGGGGGGGGGGGTGTCCCTGAATGGTGGTTTGGAAATGTGGTCACCCTAGTTAGGACACAGAACACTCATAGGCAGGGGTGGGCCCCATCAGGGTTGCCAGGCTCATTAAAACCAGGGACAGTATGTAAAAATCTGTGTTTTTTTTTTACATTTGTCCCTGATATGTCCGAAACTGACATGCTTTTGATGTGAAAATACCGAGATTTTAGCTGCCCCGCCTCTGCACTGCCTCCTGGCTTGGTGGCCATCTGTAAGCCTGGGGGCCCCATAATCTTCTATTGCCCGGGGGCCCCATGAGTTGTCAGTCCGCCCCTGCTCATAGGCCCTGTACACACGACCGAGAACCTCGGCAGAATCCAGCGAGAAGCTCACTGGGATCCATATTCTGCCGAGATACTCGGCCGTGTGTACGTTTTCGCCGAGCGCCCCGTCGAGAAAGCCGTTGAGCCAAAATAGAGAGCAGGTTCTCTATTTGCTCGATGGCCCATCGAGAACCATGGCTCGACGCCTTTCCCGACGGCTTGGTTGACGATTTTGACGGCCGGGCGAGAACCTCGACGGGCGGAACGATGTGTTTGGCCCCTCGAGGTTCTCGTACGTGTGTACGCGGCCATAGACATGGAAGACTTTAGAAGATGGACAGAAAGTACCTAAAGCCTCCAGAGACAGAAGACCTTGAAGCCAACCTGGAATGAAGTCATCTCCTGCAAAGTACTGGATGGTTTAGCTTCCGACTCCTCGGGGCGCAGTCACCGTGCTTCAGTTGAGCATCAACCCAGCTTCTCTGGTTCCCCACTTAGGTTGAAGTTCTTCCATGCTGCTTTGATCCCTTTACTGAGAAATCTAGGCCTTGAACCCAGGCCTCAGTCAAATCACGTCACTGTCTTTGGGCAGCTGGCCCAACAAGTGTTTTTAAGTTACCGTTGTCTTTCCTATCACCTGGAACCAGTCTGCCCATTCTCCTCTCAAACCTAATAAAGTATCCGGTAAGTGTATATAGTCCTACAGATACAACCGGCTCTTTGAGGGCAACCATAACGCCGATGCGGCTCCGCGATGAGATTGAGTTTGACACCCCTGTGTTACATTATTGTTTTTGGCTTGGACACATTTTACGTTCATTCCCCAACCATCCTTGGCAGATGATCACTATATAGGGGGGGGGGGGGGTTATAATTTTCTAGACGAGAGACAGTAATCGCATTATGGAAAAGCCGCAGCAGAAAATACATCGGGAGGAAAATATTGCAGTAACTCTGCATCTATATTTACCGAGAACACGAAGGCCTAGAATTTATTTTCCATGCTTCAGTCTGTTGTGTGAATTGTAAAGTAAACAAAAATGTTCCTCGAGAAGTAAATGTATCCGTTTTATTACACGCGTGTTAAGCGGCGGAAAGTTGTAGCACCTGGAGTCCCGGCGTATCGGCGTGGCCTGCGCCGTGTTTACCATCTGCACAGACGCCGATCATCATATACATACAAACGGCGACAGGCGCATTACGAGGGCGATAAACAGATGTTTATGGTATGTGTCAAATGATCTGGTAAATTTATACTCGCCGTCTCGAAGAATCTGTCATTTATGACACGTGTACCGGGACGCCGAGCGCAACATATTGTGCCGTAATCATCAACAGAGCTACATATCTCTGCAATATTCTTACTGATTTGTTTGATTTAAAGAAAGTCATGCTTAAAGCTGAACTCCGGGATCAGAAAATATTTTCTAAATCCGTTTCATCGTGTGTATTCTTCCTCTAATGAGCTTTGTCTATTTGTTTCATGACTAGGATATAAAAGATGCTTTGTTCTCCTGAGTGCTGGACCACTACTCCACCATTAACCTCTCCTTAACCACTTGCCGACCAGCCGCCGGCTGGTTGGCTCCCCTATGCTCATCGCCTTAGCTGTACGGCGGCCGCGCGGCCGTGGAGCTGATGCGCGGGGCCGGAGGCTGCGATGGGAGCCATACCAAGGACGGGTCCCAACCATAACCATATTAATGGGAGCCGCACCAAGGACAGGTCCCAACCAAAATAATAAGAGCCGTACTGAAGACGGGTCCCAACCATAATAATGGGAGCCGCACCAAACAGGAGACGGGTCCCGACCATAATAATAGGAGTCGTGCTGAAGACGGGTCCCAACCATAATAATGGGAGACGCATTGAGAATGGGTTCCAACCATAATAATGGGAGACGCACCAAACAGGAGACGGGACCAACCATAATAATAGGAGCCGTACCAAGGACGGGTCTCAACCATAATAATAGGAGACGCATTGAGGATGGGTTCCAACCATAATAATGGGGGCCGTACCGAGGATGGGTCTCTCAACCATAATAATGGGAGCCGTACTGAGGACGGGTCTCAACCATAATAATAGGAGCCGTACCAAGGACGGGTCTCTCAACCATAATAATAGGAGCCGTACCAAGGACGGGTCTCTCAACCATAATAATGGGAGCCGTACTGAGGACGGGTCTCAACCATATTAATAGGAGCCACACTGAGGACGGGTCTCAACCATAATAATAGGAGACGCACCGAGGACGGGTCTCTCAACCATAATAATGGGAGCCGTACCGAGGACGGGTCTCTCAACTATAATAATGGGAGACGCATTGAGGATGGGTTCCAACCATAATAATGGGAGCCGCACTGAACAGGAGACAGGTACCGAGGACGGGTCCCAACCATAATAATGGCAGCCTTACCGAGGACAGGTCCCAACGATAATAATAGGAGCCATACTGAAGACGGGTCCCAACCATAATAATGGTAGCCGCACAAAACAGGAGAGGGGTCCCAACCATAATAATGGGAGCCGTACCGAGGACAGGTCTCAACCATAATAATGGGAGCCATACGGAGGACAGGTCCCAACCTTAATAATGGGAGCCATACGGAGGACGGGTCTCAACCATATTAATAGGAGCCATACGAAGAACAGGTCCCAAACATAATAATGGGAGCTGCACCAAACAGGAGATCCAAACAGGACTAATAATGGGAGCCGTACTGGGGAAGGGTCCCAACCATAATAATGGGAGTGATACAGAGTACGGGTCTCAACCATAATAATGGGAGCCGTACCAAGGACGGGTCTCAACCATAATAATGGGAGCTGGACCGAGGACGGGTCCCAATCATAATAATGGGAGTCGTACTGAGGATGGGCCCTGCCCCTAACCATATTAATGGGAGCTGCGCTGAGGCCGGATCCCAACCATAATAATGGAAGCCGTACTGAGGATGGGCCCTAACCATATTATCAGGAGCCGCACCGAAGACGGGTCCCAACAACCATAATAATGGGAGCTGCACCAAATAGGAGATCCAAACAGGACTAATAATGGGAGGCGCACTGAGGATGGGTCCCAACCATAATACCAACCATGGGTCCCAACAATAATAATGGGAGCCGTACTGAGGTCGGGTCCCAACCATAATAATGGGAGCCGTACCAAGGACGGGTACCAACCATAATAAAGGGAGCTGCACTGAGGACAGGTCCCAATCATAATAATGGGAGCCGTACCAAGGACGGGTTCCAACTAAAAAAAAAAGGAGCGGTACCAAGGACGGGTCCCAACAAAAATAAAAGAAGCCGTACCGAGGACGGGTCCCGACCATAATAATGGGCACTGTACCAAGGACGGGTCCCTACAAACATACATTTTTTTCCATAATCAAACCCATCTAATGACCTTGTACCCCGCCTGCTGCCATTACAATGCCACCAGATCATTGTCCAAGCTCAGACCCATCATTGGTATCAGTGGGAAGAATAGTGCCCAAAGATAAGAAAAAGGTCCATATCCAGTCCCCGGGCCACAGTTTGGAGACCTTCGCTCTAAACCTTCACTATTGGTCCATTGTCTCCCCTCACTGTCTGCAATGGTGGTGACCTCACGTGTAGATGGAACACAGATTAATAAATATGATTTAATTCTCCCCCTTCCATAACTTTGACCTGCATACATCAAAGTTATCTTTATTTCCCGTGTATCTTGAAGAGATTTCTCCGTGTTGTTCCCCAGAAGTGATATTTGGTGCTCAGACATGAGAAGATGAGTGATGATCGGCTCTATTACAGCCGCTAACAAGACATTAACCTCAAGTCAGGGATCCGGCTGTCCTTTTTTTTTATATCACGCTGCGTTTGTAATTGTACGGAGATCTCCTACCTTCCCTTCCCTTTCATTTAATATTCATGGATCGGCCTTGATAGAGATGGAAACCTCTGTTCCTGATTAAGTTGCAGTGTCTGCTAATTAAAATTTAGCCCCGAAAGTATTCCCCGCAAGTCTGAACCGATCTGCGGCGGAGATAAAAAAACAACACATTTACCCTTTTTCAGCACTGCTAAGTATTGTTTTATTATAGAAATCATTTTGTGCTGTCTTATTATCCAGCATTAGAAAATTTACCAAAGCGACAGTGTTAATGTATGAAACCCTTCAACCCCCCCCCCCCCCCCCAAAAAATATATATATATATATATATATATATCTGTCACCACTGATTACTGTAACCATCACTGCACTTTAACCGGTTCCCGACCGCCTCGCGCAGATAAACTGCAGCAGAATGGCTCTCCTGGGCGAAATCCCGTACGAGTACGCCCTTCCCTTAAGTGGCCGCCAGAAGGCAGGGGACCCAAAGTGCATGGCCGGCGGGTATGATCGCCTCCGGCCATGTGCTATTGCGTGTACGACCGCCAGCGTGTGTATTTGTGTGTGTAAACAGAGGCAGAGGAGACATATCGTTTGTTCCTACTGAGTAGGAACAACAATATGTCTCTTCCCTCCTAGTCAGTCCTATCCCCATACAGTTAGAACACGCTGATTGCCACCTAGTGTTAACCCCCCTTCCTTCCCTGCCGGTGACATTTACACAGTATGCAGTGCATTTGTATAGCGCTGATTGCTGTATAAATGTCAATGGTAACAAAAAAATGTGTCAAAAGTGTTCGATCTGTCCGCCGCAATGTCACAATCCCACCATTACTAGAAAATAAATAATAATACAATGCCACAAAAAATGCCATAAATCTTCCCCATAGGAGGGTGCCTCGAGACTGTCCATACTTTTGGAGGGTACCTTGAGACTGTCCATAATTTTGGAAAGTGCTTCGAGACTCTCCATAATTTTGGAGGGTGCCTCTAGGGTGTCCATAATTTTGGAGGGTGCCTCTTAGGTGTCCATAATTTTGGAGGGTGCCTCTAGGGTGTCCATGATTTTGGAGGGTGCCTCAAGACTGTCTATTATTTTAGAGGGTGCCTCGAGACTGTCCATACTTTTGAAGGGTGCCTTGAGAGTTTCCATACTTTTGGAGGGTGCCTCGAGGCTGTCCATAATTTTAAAGGCTGCCTCAAGACTGTCCTTTATTTTGGAGGGTGCCTCAAAACTGTCCATACTTTTGGAGTGTGCCTCGACACTGTCCATAATTTTGGAGGGTGCCTCGAGACTGTCCATCATTTTGGAGGGTGCCTCGAGACTGTCCTTAATTTTAGAGGGTGCCTCGAGACTGTCCATAATTTTGGAGGGTGCCTCGAGACTGTCCATAATTTTGGAGGGTGTCTCGAGACTGTCCATAATTTTGGAGGGTGCCTCGAGACTGTCCATCATTTTGGAGGGTGCCTCGAGACTGTCCTTAATTTTAGAGGGTGCCTCGAGATTGTCCATAATTTTGGAGGGTGCCTCGAGACTGTCCATAATTTTGGAGGGTGCCTCGAGACTGTCCATAATTTTGGAGGGTGTCTCGAGACTGTCCATAATTTTGGAGGGTGCCTCGAGACTGTCCATAATTTTGGAGGGTGCCTCGGGACTGTCCATACTTTTGGAGGGTTCCTCGACTAAAAAAAGGTTTGAAAAACTGTTATAGACAGTTAAAAAGTGATACAAAATATTGTTTAAAAAAGTGATGAAAACTGTTATGGGTAGAATTGGATATTAATGGCCGAATACTTTTTTTTTTTTGCTGGCAGTTGCCGGTTAAATATTAGACGAGAATCCTTATGTCGCATGTTTAGTCTTAAATATTCGGTCTCACACTGTCACAAGGAACCGCGGGGAAGCCGAATCCAATCTCCGTATTTCTGCTGATGAGGAAGATTTTTTCCAACATGCGCTTTGAATGGCGTCAATACTTTAAACTGAATTAATTTTGAGATAATTATTAGGGGCAATGCAAATAAGTAACACAACTGTTGCATTGAATAGTCTCGGCACACTGACACACCATGTTTATGTTTCTTAAATTAACACTTTGCTTGGAGCCTCAGAACTATCAGCTTTGTAAAACTTGGCTTGTTCTTTTCTTTTTGCTTTAGATGCAAAAATGAATCATTGTTTTATTTTAGAGATCAATTACAATTCTCTAATATTCTGTCATAGTACCATAGACATGGTCACAGGAAGTGGGCACACCCTAATCACACCGTGTGCTGATTTCTACCTGATTCCCCAACCCCCCCCCCCCCCCCCACAGTTTTGCCAGCTTCCCTCTTCTCAGGAGTGGGGAAGGGGCTGGTAAATATCCCCCACCGTGTCCTCCGTGCTCCTCCAGTCACCCGCCATGTCCTCCATGCTCCTTTGGTCCTCCAACATGTCCTCTGTGCTCCTCCAGTCCCCCGCCATGTCCTCTGTGCTCCTCCAGACGCCCGCCATGTCCTCCATGCTTCTTTGGTCCCCCGCCACGTCCTCCATGCTTTTCCAGTCCCCCGCCATGTCCTCCTCCGGTCCCCTACATGTCCTCCATGCGCCTGCAGTCCTCCTCCATGTCCTCTGTGCTCCTCCTGTCCCCCGCCATGTCCTCCGTGCTTCTGCAGTCCCCCGCCATTGCTTTTGTGCTCCTTTGGTCCTCTGCCATGTCCCCTGTGCTTCTCCAGTCCCTCACCATGTTCTCTGTGCTTCTCCAGTCGCCCACCATGTCCTCCGTGCTCCTTTGGTCCCCCGCCTTGTCCTCCGTGCTTTTCCAGTCCCCCGCCATGTCCTCCATGCTCCTTTGGTCCCCCACCATGTCCTCTGTGCTCCTCCTTCCATCCCCCTTCATGTCCTCCATGCTCCTTCAGTCCTCCGCCCATGTCCTCCGTGCTTCTCCAGTCCCCCGCCATGTCCTTCACGCTCTTCCAGTACACCACCATGTCTTTCATGCTCCTTCAGTCCCTCACTATGTCCTCTGTGCTCCTCCTTCCACCCCCCTTTTGTCCTCTGCCATGTTCTCTGTGCTTCTCCCATCCTCCGCCATGTCCTTTGTGCTCCTCCAGTCCCCCGCCATGTCCTCCATGCTCCTCCAGTCACCCACCATGTCCTCCGTGCTTTTCCAGTCCCCCGCAATGTCCTCCATGCTCCTCCTGTCCCCCACCATGTCCTCTGTGCTCCTCCAGTCCCCCGCCATGTCCTCCATGCTCCTCCTGTCCCCCACCATGTCCTCTGTGCTCCTCCAGTCCCCCGCCATGTCCTCCATGCTCCTCCTGTCCCCCACCATGTCTTCTGTGCTCCTCCAGTCCCCCGCCATGTCCTCCATGCTCCTCCTGTCCCCAACCATGTCCCCTGTGCTCCTCCTGTCCCCCACCATGTCCTCTGTGCTCCTTCAGTCCCCCGCCATGTCCTCCGTGCTCCTCCAGTCCCCCACCATGTCCTCTGTGCTCCTCCAGTCCCCCGCCATGTTCTCCGTGCTCCTCCAGTCCCTCGCTATTTCCTCTGTGCTTCTCTGGTCCCCTGCCATGTCCTCCATGCTCCTCCAGTCGCTCGCCATGTACTCTGTGATCCTTCAGTTCCCCGCCATGTCCTCCGTGCTCCTCCAGTCCCCCTCCGAATAGTACAAAGTTTTGCAGCCATGTTTGTTTGGCAGTTTTATGATATCGAATTTTCCTTTTTTTCATAATTACTGTCATTTTTAACAAATTGTACATTGACAAACATTTTTTTTATTAAATTGGTTCCCCCTGTCGAAATCTGCCAATGTACCCCGTAACTATGAATAATTCAGAATCCTAAGCGGAAAAAAAAAATATTTAATTTCCACCGTGTTCTATAATCTCGTTCTGTTAAATGCATGACTAACTATGTAATTTTATTTTTTTTATAGCATTGCGTGTTGTTGAGCGAGTTGCGATTTGTAAGGTTTCTCTTTAGCTGCATTTAAAGGCTTTTATAGGTTTAATGTCAGATATTTTCACAGATAAGCCCCGTTTTTTATTTTTTTATTATTAAATTAGAGCACTTTTCGCAGAATCTACGGGGGAGGGCAGTTCCGGCTTTTTTTTCTTTTCTTTCTTTATTTTATTTTTTATTTTTTCCATTTTTCTTTTTCTTTTATTTCTTTTATTTATTTCTTTTTCTTATTTTTTCTTTTTCTTATTTTTTTTCTTTTTCTTTTTTTTTTATTGGAAGTATATCCAGCGCGGCCTGCGTGGGCCTCGCAGACATTGCAATTAGGGAGCTTTAGGGGGATTTAAGTCTTGGTGTGTATTTGCAATGCAAATCCCCCAATTTTTAATCTTTTTTAATATTGGGCCGAGCATTTTTCCTGGCAATAATGTTTAGCTGTGCAATAACTTCCAGATCAGGGTGGATTAAAACATTAAGAGTATGAATAAAACAAAATGAGTATTTTTATTATTTGAAATCATTAGCTGTTTTCTCCGCCCCGTAATTCAAGCGCCTAACATTCCCGATTTCCGGAGGGGAGAACAAATAAAAGGCCAAAAATCTTTTTTCTTTTTATGGCAAGTTTTCATATCATGAAATAAATGTGCTGCAGGCCGAGGAGGAAAGTGGTGGGATTCCGTCTTATATAGGACAGTGCCGGGGGTCACTACATTAAAAGTCGGTCCAGGAGCATCAGACAACCAACGTGCCAGTGATCAATAGTAGAGTACCCCGATTCCTGCGCCTTCACCCCTCAGATCACTACAATTCCTGCACCTTCACCCCTTAAAGAACCCCAATTCCTGCACCTTCACTCCTCAGAGCACCCCAATTCCTGCACATTCACCCCTCAGATCACCCCGATTCCTGCACCTTCACCCCTCAGATCACTACAATTCCTGCACCCTCACCCCTTAAAGAACCCCAATTCCTGCACCTTCACTCCTCAGAGCACCCCAATTCCTGCACATTCACCCCTCAGATCACCCCGATTCCTGCACCTTCACCCCTCAGATCACCCCGATTCCTGCACCTTCACCCCTCAGAGTACCCCGATTCCTGCACATTCACCACTCAGATCACCCCAATTCCTGCACCTTCACCCCTCAGACTATATTCCTGCACCTTCACTCCTCAGAGCACCCCAATTCCTGCACCTTCACTCCTCAGATCACTACAATTCCTGCACCTTCACCCCTCAGATCACTACAATTCCTGCACCTTCACCCCTTAAAGAACCCCAATTCCTGCACCTTCACTCCTCAGAGCACCCCAATTCCTGCACATTCACCCCTCAGATCACCCCGATTCCTGCACCTTCACCCCTCAGATCACCCCGATTCCTGCACCTTCACCCCTCAGAGTACCCCGATTCCTGCACATTCACCACTCAGATCACCCCAATTCCTGCACCTTCACCCCTCAGACTATATTCCTGCACCTTCACTCCTCAGAGCACCCCAATTCCTTCACCTTCACCCCTCAGAGCACCCCAATTTCTGCACATTCACCACTCAGATCACCCCAATTCCTGTACCTTTACCCCTCAGAGCACCCCAATTCCTGCACCTTCACTCCTCAGAGCACCCCAATTCCTGCACCTTCACCCCTTAGACCATATTCCTGCACATTCACTCCTCAGACCATCACAATTCCTGAACCTTCATACCTCAGAGCACCCCAATTCCTGCACCTTCACTCCTCAGAGCACCCCAATTCCTGCACAATTATCCCTCAGATCACCCCAATTCCTGCACCTTCACCCCTCAGACCATATTCCTGCACCACCACTCCTCAGAGCACCCCAATTTCTGCACCTTCACCCCTCAGACCACATTCCTGTACCTTCACTCCTCAGAGCACCCCAATTCCTTCACCTTCACCCCTCAGACCATATTCCGGCACCTTCACTCCTCAGACCATATTCCTGCACCTCCACTCCTCAGAGCACCCCAATTCCTTCAACTTCACCCCTCAGACCATATTCCTGCACCTTCACTCCTCAGAGCACCCCAATTCCTTCACCTTCACCTCTTAGACCATATTCCGGCACCTTCACTCCTCAGACCATATTCCTGCACCTCCACTGCTCAGAGCACCCCAATTCCTTCAACTTCACCCCTCAGACCATATTCCTGCACCTTCACTCTTCAGACCATATTCCTGCACCTTCACTCCTTAGAGCACCCCAATTCCTTCACCTTCACCCCTCAGACCATATTCCTGCACCTTCACTCCTCAGACCATATTCCTGCACCTTCACTCCTTAGAGCACCCCAATTCCTTCACCATCACCCCTCAGACCATATTCCTGCACCTTCACTCCTCAGAGCACCCCAATTCTTTCACCTTCACCCCTCAGACCATATTCCTGAACCTTCACTCCTCAGAGCACCCCAATTCCTTCACCTTCACCCCTCAGACCATATTCCTGCACCTCCACTCCCCAGATCACCCCAATTCCTGCACCTCCACCCCTCAGATCTCCCCAATTCCTGCACCTTCACCTCTCAGGTCACCCCAATTCCTGCACCTTCACCCCCCAGATCACCCAAATTCCTGCACCTTCACCCCTCAGATCACCCCAATTCCTGCACCTCCACTCCCCAGATCACCCCAATTCCTGCACCTCCACCCCTCAGATCACCCCAATTCCTGCACCTTCACCTCTCAGGTCACCCCAATTCCTGCACCTTTATACCTGAAATAAAAAATTCCTGCACCTTTACACCTCACACCATCCAAATCCCTGCACCTTTACACCGCCTCATCCGCCAGGGTGACCTGTTTCTGTACTTATCCAGCTGGTCGGTGGGAGACTCTACTGCCATAGATATTGGTCTCCAAGCTTCACCCCCTGACCATGAGAAAGGCAAAAATAAAAGTTTTCAGTCGAGTTCCTATAGAGACGTAACTTCCCATGTATGTCCCGGCCCGTCCTTTCCTCTAGTTACAGTAAAATTGGATTGTTTTTGGTTTCTTACACACCGGACAAATATATATTCCTTCTCTTTTTATTAGAAGAAGATAATCTTATGACACAAAGGACTTCGAGCCGATCGGTATTGTTCACCACCGACTGAAGATTAGGACAAAAGTCAGCAAGTAATCCGGAGAATTTCCTCCGAAGTTCAGAGGAAGAGCGCAGAACTGCCGAGATATTGGGGGGGGGGGGGTGTCACGTTTTGAGAGACATTCATTCCGCACGTCGGCCATCTTTGAACAAATCTGTCTACTTGGACAAATCTGTCTACTTGGACAAATCTGTCTACTTGGACACACGAGCAAACCAAAATCCCCGCCAGCAGACAGCTCGCTGACGTGTCGGTGACGCAGCGGTGACGTTGACGCCGCCACGTCACCGCACCAGGAAGTAAAACACTTCCGCGCATGCGTCGAAATCATTCGGCGCGTGTGCGAGAAGACATGTCTGCTGGTTAGCGTACTAACCAGCAGACATGTCGGGCGGACGGGTTCCCAGCCGACAGATTGGTAAGCATGCTTTGAAATCTGTCGGGTGGCCAAATCCGTCTGCTCGCCCGTACACACGATCGAATCTGGCAGACCGTTTCCAGCAGACAGATTTGGTCGTGTGTACGCGGCCTAATTTACGGAGAGATCATTTCCTACACTAAAGTTTTTTCCTATCAGTAATCATATTTAATCTCTTATAGAAAGGAGTGTGCAACTAGTACACTTGGGGTTGCCCCATTGGGACTTTTTAAGCAGAAAGAATGTTCAAAAAAGTAAATGTTGGGTATCTATTTACTCGGCATAACATCGTCTTTCACTTTATACAAAAAATTTGGGCTGACTTTACTGTTTTGTTATTTTTTTATTCATGAAACCGTTTTTTTTCCCTCACTCGATGCCAATGAGTTGTTTTTGCGGTGGGGCTTATTCCGTCCCCGGCGTTCCCCTCGCTCGATGGCGGTGAGTTGTTTTTGCGGCGGGGCTTATTCTGTCCCCGGCGTTCCCGTGGTTGCGGCTCCATCTTTAGCCCTTCTTCTCCCCCTTCCAATTATTATTATTTTTCCTCCTCTTCTCTTAGTGGTCGTAAATTCTTGAAAAGCCTTTTGCGTTTCTGAGCTGATTGGCTGCACCCCCTGAGATCTCGGTTCGGTAGACGTGAGTCTTCCAGCCGCATACCGAATGAGGGAAAGAAGGAAACTGAGAGCGAACGGCATGACGTGTATCTGGGACAGGGGGACGGTGAAAGTCTTGGGGCAAAAAATAGAAGTTGTGATGTCACTCCAAAAAAAAAAAAATAGACCCGACGCCCGGAGAGCAGTGATATCATTCCTAGAAAGTAGACTTTACATGTAGAGAGAGAGTGATGTCATCCTTAATTAGACCTTATATCTGGAGAACAGTGATGTCATCCCTAAAAAAAATACCTTGGGCCAGATTCACAGAGCGATTACGCGTGCGCAACTGCTGTTGCGCGTGCGTAAGTCTAAATGTGCGCGTGCGTATAGTTGGACGCGATTCACAAAACAATATACGCCAGAAATCTACGTTTTTTGGTCCGGCGTAATTGAGTTAGACATTCGCTTCCCTTCGCGCAAAACTGCGCTAGACACACCATTGATTTGCTAGTCAAATATGCTAATGAGGGAGTTACGGGGATCCACAAAAAAACGCAGTTGCTGCGCAGGCTACGCGATGTGCGCAACTGCAAAATGTCCTGTCTAAAGTTAGAGCACATAAAAGCTGATCTAACTTTTGAAAAAAAGTCTAATTGTCAGATAAAGCAACACCGTTATTGAGGAGCAGACCACACACACGTGTTGCACTACAATTTGACTGCCAACATGCTAGGGGCATCGTCGCTCATAGCTGCACTAGTGAATATAGATGACCAAAGAAGGAGGAGGGCACAGAGGATGGCACGGAGGATGGCACGGGAGAGGGTATACCGCACCCGCATACACCTGTTTGGCATGAATGATTCAGAGGTCTTTCGCATCTTCAGATTCCCCCCTCATGCCATCCTGGAATTAACCACAACCTTGCAGGAGGACATCACCAGCCCAACACAACGCTCACATGCAGTGCAGCCACTGGTCAAGGTACTGGCAACACTCCATGTCCTTGCCAGTGGCTCTTTTCAGCGTACAAGTGGAGTGGTGGCTGGGATGTCACAATCCTCCATGAGCAGATGCGTGCACCAGGTTGTCCCTGCAATCCTCACACGCTTGGCCAACCAAATCATCAAACCCACCACTGAGGAGCTTCGAATCAAGGCAATGGCAGATTTCTACCGAATTGCCAGATTCCCACGCACCATCGGGGCCATAGATTGCACACATGTGGCACTCCAGCCCCCCCATGAGACCGAGCACATGTACCGCAATCGGAAGAATTGGCACTCCATCAACGTACAGGTGATAGTTGATGCCCAAGGCCTCATATGGCACGTCCGTGCCAAACACCCAGGGTCCAGCCATGACAGCTACATCTACAATCAAAGCCACATCCGAACAGAATTCGAACAGAACGTGTATGGGAACACCTGGCTGGTTGGTGAGTGACATGGGAGTCAGGCATGACTATCCCCTCCCGTGATGCACAACAGAAGTGGCACATGCATGACTAACATTCTCCTGTCTTTTCCTTTACAGGTGACTCTGCATATGCACTGGGACCCCATCTCATGACTCCTATCCGGAACCCCCAAACCCCAGGAGAGGAACGATACAATGAAGCACACATCAAAACCCGTGCAGTGGTGGAGCGCACCTTTGGCCTCCTGAAGTCACGTTTCCGATGCCTGGATAAGTCTGGGGGTACACTGTTGTATTCCCCAAACTTCGTGTGCCATATCATCGCTGCATGTTGCATGCTACACAATCTCGCAGTGAGGAAGGGCCTGCAGGTTGAGCTACGTGATGATCTGACCCCCCAACCAGAAAATCAACCCCTAACCGAGGATACCCCGTCTTCTGAGGGAAGAGCAGTCAGGAGGCAGCTCATATTGGGCATCTTTGCACGTTAAACACACACATTAATCATGGCACAATGAGAATGCATGCATGCACACCACTATGGTCCCTAGCACACACACCCCACATCCTCATCAAATTGGATTGGCACCAGTCCACCATGCAAGACTGGTGAGCAGTAACGCCACGTCAAGGCTCCAATTATGTCACTGTACATTCATACACCATTCACACGGACCTGGGAATCACTTCTCCCTGGTCCTGGGGAACCCTTCTCCACCAAAATTGAGGGTGACACCCCTTTTCCAGCAGGAATGTCACCCCCACATTCAAACATCATTCACAACCCAAAATATGCCAAAAAAGTCAAACAAACAAAAATGCATTGAAAAAAAAAATGCTTAGAAAAAACAAAAAAAAGCAGAGAACAAAAATAAAAAAGCTTTCAAAACAAACAAAAGGGGGAAAAAAAAATTATTGCCCTCTGCCTGAGCCACGCCTGGGGCGCCCCCGGCCACGGCCCCGGACCCTCAGGGGAGACGCATGGGGGAGGGGAAAAGCCGGGGAAGGAGGAGCAGCCCCTGAGATCTGCCCACCTGGCGGCCTGCCCTCCAAGGCCACGGCTATTCTGTCCAGGGCAGCACCAAGTGTTGCCGTGTTGCCCTGGATAGCCTGGGTAAGGGCCCTCACATCCTGCCCAACGCCTGCTGCTGTAGTTTGCAGGTCATTTAGGCAGGTTGTGGAGGCCCGGGAGTGGGAGTCCAGGTTACCCAGGCTATCATTAATGGAGGACAGGCTCTGATCCACCCGCCCCATAGTCTGGCAGAGCTGTCTCAGAAGGCGGGTCTGGGTGGCCAGGTTCCTTCTCAGACAGGCGGGCATGAGATTGGGCGCCCCCCTGGTGCTTGGGGATGACCTCCTGGCTCTTGCTGATGGTTGTGGCCGGGGAGAAGGGGAGGCCCTTGTGAGGGGAGCCATGTTGGGGGAGGAGGGGGGGGGGCTGACCCTTAGGGAGGGCAGGCTTCTTGCAGCCAGAGGGGAAGAGTCCGCAGAAACCAAAGGGCCAGTGCCTTCCATGGACTCCTCCTCCTCATGATTCTGCTCCTCCTCATGATCGTCCTCCGCATGATCCTCCCCCTCCTCTTGTTCCTCCTCTGCGGACTCTGGCCTTGTTGGGGGGGCCTCATTAGGCTGCTGTCCTGGGGTTGGAGCGGTCAGTCCAGATGGCCCTGCACCCTCCTGCACAGCTGTGGATGACACAAAACATTCACAGGTTGGAGGATCCACACACTTGCCACATATTCCCTTTCACCCCCTCCCCCACACATGCTACACACCTGAGAGAAATAAAAACCTTACCTGGCACCGCGGGGACCGGACTTGTGTCAAAGCCTGGCAGGCCCTCCACTTCATGCCGGTGAAAGGTCAGGGCCACCACACGCTCCGTCTCTGAAAATCTAACCCGGCATGGTGGGCCCCCTCCTGTGCCCCTGGCATGGGCATTTATTGCGGCCAGTTTTTTTTTCACCTCACGCCGGAGGTCATTTATTTTCTTTTCTATCCCAGAGCGGGTCCGTGTCTCCCCCTCCCCCGATGAATTGACCTGCTCCGTGATTATATCCAATATCTCCCTCCTCCTGGCCGGGGTGGTGGTGGCACTCTGCGGGCCGTGGAGAAAACGCCCATAGTCGGTAATGGCCCGGGCAAGAATTCTTTTTTCCCCCACAGTAAAATTGAGCTTTCTTTTTCTCTCAGTCATACTTCCAAACAAACTCACTAGCAGTCACCAAAAATCTGTCACAAATACAAGCACAACCAATCAGACAAGAACACACACAAAGAGAAAAAGAACAGCCAAAAATCACACTAGCACTCAGCAAGAAACAGACACAAAAAAATCAGATGAAAAAAAAAAGCAAAAAAACAAACGCTCAGAAATCTATCAATCAAACAAACAGTCTCAAACACTTATCAAAATACACTTTCACAAAACTACCAACAAGCACAAGATCACACAGAACACTAATCTGACAACTACAAAACACACTCTAACGAACAACAGAGCAAAAGCACTTGATTCAATGGGAAGGGACACAAAGGGATGTACTTTTGCAATGGAAGGGCGTTTGTGTGTGTCTATTTATGCTGTCTGCGTAGTTCACAACATTGCCCTAGTCCATTTCCAATTTCAATGATTGCGCCGCTCCCGAGTTGTGAGCATGCGCACAACGGAGCTGACATGGTTTCCTTCACGCGCGCATGCGCGAGTCGGCCGGCCCTTCATTTGCATGGGGTCACGGCTCATTTCAATGTAACACGCCCACGTCCCTCCCAATTTGTATTACTCCTCCTTACGCCTACGGAAAAAACCTTACGTTTGCGCAAGCTCTTGCGTAAAAGCTACGTGAATCGCCGGATTACGCGGCTAGATTGCGCAAGTCTAACGGAAAAGTGGTGCGCTACGCCGGAATGATAATGCGCCGATCTACGTGAATCTGCCCCCTTATATATATATATCTATACCTTATATGTATATACATATATATATATATATATATATATATATATATATATATATATATATATATATATATACAAATCAAACTAATTTAATTAAGCAATTAGTAAATAATGTAAATCATAAATTAAACAAAAACCAATAAATAACTAAACTATATACTTGAGCAATCAGTAAGTAAATAAATAATATAAGAAAGTAGACCATGCACAGAAAATAATAAATAAGTAAATCAAACATATTTAATAAAGCAATTAGTAAATAAATAAATTATAAATTCAACAAGATCAATAAAAAAAAAACTAAACCACATACTTGAGCAATCAGTAAGAACATAAATAATATAAATACAGAAATAAATAGAGAGTAATTGAATAGAAAATAATTCATAAATAAATCAAACATATAGCTAAGCAATTAGTAAATAAATTATAAATTCATTATAAATGTAACCAAAATCAATAAATAACTAAACCATATACTTGAGCAATCAGTAAGAACATAAATAATATAAATAAATGCATAAATAAATAGAAAATAACTGAATAGAAAATAATAAATAAATAAATCAAACATATTTAATTAGGCAATTAGTAAATAAATAATTTATAAATGAAACAAAAATCAATAAATAACTAAACCATATACTTGAGCAATCAGTAAGAACATACATAATATAAATAAATGCATAAATAAATAAATAGAGAATAACTGAATAGAAAATAATAACTAAATGAATCAAACATATAATTAAGCAATTAGTAAATAAGTAAATTATAAATGAAACAAAAATCAATAAATAACTAAACTTGAGCAATCAATAAGTACATAAATAATATAAAAAAATAAAAAATATATATGAATAAATAAATAAATAGAGAATACGTGTATAGAAAATAATATATAAATAAATAAATCGTATACTTGAGCAATCAGTAAATCAATAAATAACAAACATAAATAAATATCAAGAGCAAATAGAACAAAGAATGGGACTATAGTGGTGCAAGAAACAAACTAAAAAAAAAATATGTTAAGATACAATTTTTAAAATGTATTATATATTAAAAACAAAACCTAATTAACAAATACCTAAACCATGTACTTGAGCAATCAGTGAGTACATAAATAATATAAATAAGTAGACAATGAATATAAAATAACAAATAAATCCAAACATATTTAATTAAGCAATTAGTAAATAAATAAATAAATAAAACAAAATCAATAAATAACTAAACCATATAATTGAGCAATCAGTAAGAACATAAATAATATAGATAAACAAATACATAAAAAAAATAGAGAATAACTGGTTAGAAAATAATAAATACATTAATTAATTAATAAAACATATAATTAAGCAATTAGTAAATAAATAAACTATAAATAAAATCGGAATCAATAAATAACTAAACCACATACTTGAGCAATCATTAAGAACATAAATAATATAAATAAAAAAATACATACATAAATAAATCGAGAATACGTGTATAGAAAATAATATATAAATAAATAAATCGTATACTTGAGCAATCAGTAAATCAATAAATAACAAACATAAATAAATATCAAGAGCAAATAGAACAAAGAATGGGACTATAGTGGTGCAAGAAACAAACTAAAAAAAAAATATATGTTAAGATACAATTTTCAAAATGTATTATATATTAAAAACAAAACCTAATTAACAAATACCTAAACCATGTACTTGAGCAATCAGTAAGTAAATAAATAATATAAATAAGTAGACAATGAATAAAAAATAACAAATAAATAAATCCAAACATATTTAATTAAGCAATTAGTAAATAAATAAATTCTAAATGAAACAAAATCAATAAATAACTAAACCACATACTTGAGAAATCAGAAAGAACATACATAATATAAATAAATAAATACATAAATAGATAATAACTGAATAGAAAATAATATATAAATAAATAAATCATATACTTGAGCAATCAGGAAATCAATAAATAACAAACATGAATAAATAAGAGGCGCAAATAGAATAAAGAATGGGACTATAGCGGTGCGAGAAACAAACCAAAGAAAAATATGTTTAGATACAATTTTTCAAATGTATTATATATTTAAAACACAGTTATATATATATTTTTAAAGACATTATAGCTTACACCTAAAAATATGGCACATATATTTGTTTAAAGGTGCATAGTTTTGAATCCCGACATGTTTCGCCCTATGTATTGGGCTTCCTCGGGGGATACTGTCCGCATGGGGTGTCAGCCTTCCTGTATTTTTGAAATTGCACTTAGAAGGAGATTATAAATGTATTCAAAAAACTTGATGAAGTCCTAAATCTACAGATCAGGCTACAGGGGGCCACAGGAGGCAGACACGGACCAAATTATATTGCGCTGTATATATGAATGACTGCGGGGAAGGAGATCACAAAGCAGGTCGGTTCAGATATTATACCGTAAGCTGCATGTCTCTGTCCTGAGGAAGCCCAACACATATGGCAAAACATGTCCATATTCATCACTATGGAAAAGGGTCCTGTGCGTCTTTGGCTGAGTCTCAGGTGGGAATTCAGGCAAACATTTGGACCTTAACCCCCTGGACGGTTGGGTCACCCCCACCCCGACCCAACCTCCCAACCAGCCCCAGGGCGACGGGATTACCTGCATCTCCTCCTCCTCTGCATCACGGCAGCTTCCGCCATGCGTCTCCTCCCTCTTCCTCCTAGGCGGCTAATAGGATTGCTTCTCCTATCGGCCAATCGGGGGACGGGTCTCAGGACCCACTTCCTAATTGGCCGGGAGAAGAACCAGGAAAACAATAGCGTATATAAATTTGCTATTGTCACACAAGTTGGTGAGCACTGTACCCTGAGCCCACCCTTTTTTGAAGCCTATTAGAGCCTCTGGGCTCTAATCACATGCTTTTAAAAAAAAAAAATAGTAGAAGCCATGCGTCCGGGGCACACAGCTTGAAGCCCATCAACGCACACAGCTTCTATCTTCACACATAAACACTGCTCCAACTCCACCTTCCTCCCCTACTGCTCTCACCATCCCCTCATTTTATGGGCTGTGTGCACCTGGGCACACACCCTGCTGGCTGCCCACAAGACCCGGACACAGGGCTGGAGATCCCGTCCCACCCAAGACTCTGAAGAATCCCCAAACAACAGAGCCCGATCCAGAAGTAGCAAGATCCGGAGAGATCTCCAAACTACAGAGTCCCATCCAGAAATAGCAAGACCAATGTTCAGCTTTCAGTGGTGGTATTTGATCACCACTGCGATTTTTTTTTTCCTGCAAATTTTTTTAAAAAAAAGACAGAAAATTTTGAAAAACAAATGCTTTTTTTTTTGTTTCCGTTACAAAACTTTGTAAACAAGAACATTTTCTCCTTCACAGATGGGGCTGCACTGACGGGCACTGATAAGGCAGAACTGATGGGTACCGATGAGGTGGCACTGATGAGGTGGTATTGATGGGCACTGATGATGGGCACTAATATGCAGCACTGATGGGGCACTGATAGGTGGCACTGATAGGTGGCACTGATATGCAGAACAGATGGGCACTGATAGGAGGCATGGATGGGCACAAATAGGCATCACAGATGGGCACAGATAGGCGGCACGGATGGGCACAGATATGTAGCATGGATGTGCACAGATAGGCAGCATGGATGGGCACAGATAGGTGGCATAGATATGCACAGATAGGTGGCACAGATGGGCATGGATGGGCACTGATAGGTGGCATGGATGGGCACTGATAGGTGGCACGGATGGGCATGGATGAGTACTGATAGGTGGCACGGATGTACTGTATTTTATTGTACTGATGGATGCCAATCAGTGCCAAACAATGCCTGCCAATCAGTGATGCCCATTGTGGGCACTGATTGGCATCCATTGTGGGCACTGATTGGCATCTATTGTGGGCACTGATTGGCATCCCTGGTGGTCTAGGGTGGCATCCCTGGTGGTCTGGTGGTATCCCTGGTGGTCTAGTGTGGGCATCCTCGGGGGGACTGCGCAGATAATCGATCAGCACAAACCCCCCCTGTCAGAGGAGCAGCCGATCGTCTCTCCTCTACTAACGTCTGACAGACGCGAGTGAGAAAAAGCCAATTACCGGTTATTCTTGTTGACATCGTGATCAGCCGTGATTGGACGCGGCTGATCACATGGTAATGAGTCTCCGTCAGAGACTCTTTACCTAGATCGGTGTTGACTGACACCCTGCAACAACGGTCCCCGCGCTGCACACCCCCGGGGGCGCGCAGCGGCTCAATATCCTAAAGACGTCATATGACGTCCAGTCATGGTTTTGAAACCACTTTTCCGCCATCGTTTTGTAATAGGGCGGGCGGCGAGTGGTTAACCCCATTTTCATCGGGACAGAGCCTCGCTCTGCCACACGGAATACTAAAAAAAAAAAGGGGATTTTGTAACTTTTGAAGGAACGCGTCAGCCAACTGACGAGTATTATTTATACTTTCGCCTGCAGTTATATTTTATAAGCTGTTGACAGTTCTTGCATAATCCTTGGCTTGCGTATTCCGAAACCCGTAACTGCTGTCACGTTGCGATGAAAAGCGTCACCCTAAACGTTTTTCTTAGAAACACCTTTTGGAATGATGAAGGAACCAAAATAAAGGGGGGAGGGGTGCTTGTTGAGGGGGGAAAAAAAACAAAAAAAA
Organism: Rana kukunoris; assembly: GCA_029574335.1. Lineage (NCBI taxonomy): Eukaryota > Metazoa > Chordata > Amphibia > Anura > Ranidae > Rana > Rana kukunoris. Next base: position 211,762,468 of record CM056057.1, read on the forward strand.
ACGAAGGTGGCTTTTCATCTCTCCAGGCATTACGAAGATTATAAGTGAAAACCGAAGCTCCAAATGTGTGGATTTTGCAGGAATTTGATCATTTTCAGAAAAATCGTAGCTGTAGGCTTGAGAGAAATTCATTAGGAAAAAAAAAAAAAGCGTAAAGAAAAGCGGGCGGCGGCGGCGGCGGCCAGAGATGCATCGGAATAAGGAGCTTTTTCACAAGTGTGGATGGCCCCATAGTGTCTCATTTAAACCTTAAAAAATACAGGAACGGGAATCCGCTACAGATTGCTGGAGTCTTCAATTTCCATCTAAGCCTCGGCTTATTGGCAGCATTGATACTACTTAGTTACCAGGAAGGATTCAGTTAGCTGTATGATAAGTCAGAATGAATCGTCTCCGGAGGGGCGAAACGCGGCCGTCGTTGGGTTTTATTAAAAAGGTAAAAAAAAAAAAAATAACATATCCAAATTCCTATTACTGTAAATGATGTGCAGAACTGAACGACTGTAGAAGACAAAGTAAGTCAACTTTTTACTGAGGTTCAGACTAGGCATCTGAGAAACAAAGGATTTAGCCTTTGACAAAATTTTGGTAAAATTTGCCTCTAATTGATTCCCTTAGGGGTTGTATAGCCTATTTTTTTACCCTAATTGATTCCTTGCATTAAGGTAAAAAATGTTTAGGTGTTAGCATCACCCCTAGCCCCCCCCCCACCATTTTAATTAAATGAGCCCTCATTCGGTCCAGCGTCGTGCACGTGTGCAGCTCTTCTATCCCCTTACCTCTGAGTCTCACTTGCTTTGAATGGGCAGTAGGATTCATTGGCTCGCAGTGCTGTCATCCATAACCAGTGACGAGGGAGCGGGGGACCAGGGCTGAGTCCTGCTGTCTGTGTCAATGAGATTCAGGCTAGGGATTTAAAAAACAATGATTTAGTCTTGGGCAAAATTTTGGTAAAATGTTCCTATAAAAAAAGTAACCTGTGCATAAAAATAATACATGTAGCTATTTTTAAATAGGTACATGCAAAATAATTTGGCTATTACTGAGGTTCCAGCTAGGGATTTAAATACCAATGATTTAGTCTTTGGCAAAATTTTGGTAAAATTTGCCTCTAATTGATTCCCTTAGGGGTTATATAGCCTATATTTTTACCCTAATTGATTCCTTGCTTTAAGGTATAAAATGTTTAGGTGTTAGCCCCCTCCCACACCATTTTACCTACATGAGCCCTCATTCGGTCCAGCGTCGTGTCTTCTATGCCCTTACCTCTGGGTCTCACTTGCTTTGAATGGGCACCGGGAGTCATTGGCTTGCAGTGCTGTCATCCATAACCAGTGATGAGGGAGCGGGGGGGGGGGGGGGGGCAGGGCCGAATCCTGCTGTCTGTGTCAATAAGGTTCAAGCTAGGGATTTAACAACCAATGATTTAGTCTTTGGCAAAATTTTGGTAAAATTTGCCTGTAAAAAACGTAACCTGTACATAAAAAAAATACATGTAGCTATTTTTAAATAGGTACATGTAAAATAATTTGGCTATTACTGAAGTTCAGGCTAGGGATTTAAAAACCAATGATTTAGTCTTTGGCAAAATTTTGGTAAAATTTGCCTGTAAAAAACGTAACCTGTACATTAAAAAAAAAAAAAATACATGTAGCTATTTTTAAATAGGTACATGCAAAATAATTTGGCTATTACTAAAGTTCAGGCTAGGGATTTAAAAAAAAAAATGATTTAGCCTTTGGCAAAATTTTGGTAAAATGTGCCTCTAATTGATTCCCTTAGGGGTTGTATAGCCTATTTTTTTTTTTACCTTAATTGATTCCTTGCATTAAGGTAAAAAATGTTTAGGTGGTTGCATCCCCCCTAGCCCCCCCCCCACCATCCTTTTTACCTACATGAGCCCTCATTCGATCCAGCGTGCACATCTGCAGCTCTTCTATCCCCTTACCTCTGGGTCTCACTTGCTTTGATTAGGCACCGGGAGTCATTGGCTCCCAGTGCTGTCATTCATAACCAGTGACGAGGGAGCAGGGGGGCCAGGGCTGAGTCCTGCTGTCTGTGTCAATGAGGATCAGGCTAAGGATTTAAAAACCAATGATTTAGTCTTTGGCAACATTTTGGTAAAATTTGCCTATAAAAAACGTAACCTGTACATAAAAAAAAATACATAGCTATTTTTAAATAGGTACATGCAAAATAATTTGGCTATTACTGAAGTTCAGGCTAGGGAATTAAAAAACGAATGATTTAGCCTTTGGCAAAATGTTGGTAAAATTTGCCTCTAATTGATTCCCTTAGGGGTTGTATAGCCTATTTTTTTTACCCTAATTGATTCCATGCATGTTTAGGTGTTAGCATCCTCCCTAGCCCCCCACCATTTTACCTACATGAACCCTCATTCAGTCCAGTGTCGTTATCACTGAGGTTCAGGCTAGGGATTTAAAAACCAATGATTTAGACTTTGGCAAAATTTTGGTAAAATTTGCCTATAAAAAACATAACCTGTACATAAAATAAAAATACAATACATGTAGCTATTTTTAAATAGGTACATGCAAAATAATTTGGCTATTACTGGAGTTCAGGCTAGGGATTTCGAAAAACAAATGATTTAGCCTTTGGTAAAATTTTGGTAAAATTTGCCTTGTATTAACCACTTCCCTACCATAAGACGTCATATGGCGTCCTGGACTTTCGGGGGGATATCTGAATGATGGGGGCAGCTACAGGCATCATACAGATATCCTTCTTTTTCAGGCGGTGATTCTGCCCACCATAAGAACGATCATAGCGACGCTTCCGCCACTTGATCATTCTTATAGGCGGCGGGAGGGGGGGACGTCTCCTCCCGCCACCTATAAGAACGACCAAGTGGCGGAACCGCCTCTATGATTGTTCTTATGGTGTGCAGGATTGCCGCCTGAAAATAAGGATATCTGTATGATGCCTGTATTGCTGCGCCCATCATTCAGATACCCCCCCCTAAAGTCCAGGACGTCATATGACGTCCTACGGAAGGGAAGTGGTTAATACAAGGGAATCAATTAGAGGCAAATTTTACCAAAATTTTGCCAAAGGCTAAATCTTTTGTTTCTCAGATCCCTAGTCTAAACCTCAGTACAAAGTTGACTTACTTTGTGCTTCTTTTGGTCTTTCCGGTGCCATCGAACGAATCGGCCGCGGCCAGATGAGGAGGACTGTCGGAGGCCCGGGTGCGACGTTATGACGTCACGTCCGGGTACCCGGAAGTTAACAAAGCCCCAATCGCAGCTGAAAGCATGAGATCGGTGAATTTTTTTCCTGATCTCATGCTTTCCAGCCTGGAGGAGAGAAAAAAAAGTCACCAGCGATCGCAAATGCCATAACTCATGTGCTACCTGCAAAAACAGTGCCACCCATGCTGCCAATGTCATTGGCATTGGCAGCAAGGGTGGCACTGTCTCTGCAGGCAGCACATGCGTTATGGCATTGGCAGCATGGGTGGCACTGTCTCTGCAGGCAGCACATGCGTTATGGCATTGGCAGCATGGATGGCACTGTCTCTGCAGGCTGCATATGCGTTATGGCATTGGCAGCATGGGTGGCACTGTCTCTGCAGGCAGCACATGCGTTATGGCATTGGCAGCATGGATGGCACTGTCTCTGCAGGCAGCACATGCGTTATGGCATTGGCAGCATGGGTGGCACTGTCTCTGCAGGCAGCACATGCGTTATGGCATTGGCAGCATGGATGGCACTGTCTCTGCAGGCTGCATATGCGTTATGGCATTGGCAGCATGGGTGGCACTGTCTCTGCAGGCAGCACATGCGTTATGGCATTGGCAGCATGGATGGCACTGTCTCTGCAGGCAGCACATGCGTTATGGCATTGGCAGCATGGATGGCACTGTCTCTGCAGGCAGCACATGCGTTATGGCATTGGCAGCATGGATGTCACTGTCTCTGCAGGCAGCACATGCGTTATGGCATCGGCAGCATGGGTGGCAGTGTCTCTGCAGGCAGCACATGCGTTATGGCATCGGCAGCATGGATGGCACTGTCTCTGCAGGCAGCACATGCGTTATGGCATTGGCAGCATGGGTGGCACTGTCTCTGCAGGCAGCACATGCGTTATGGCATTGGCAGCATGGGTGGCACTGTCTCTGCAGGCAGCACATGCGTTATGGCATTGGCAGCATGGGTGGCACTGTCTCTGCAGGCAGCACATGCGTTATGGCATTGGCAGCATGGATGGCACTGTCTCTGCAGGCAGCACATGCGTTATGGCATTGGCAGCATGGATGGCACTGTCTCTGCAGGCTGCACATGCGTTATGGCATCGGCAGCATGGATGGCACTGTCTCTGCAGGCTGCACATGCGTTATGGCATTGGCAGCATGGGTGGCACTGTCTCTGCAGGCAGCACATGCGTTATGGCATTGGCAGCATGGATGGCACTGTCTCTGCAGGCTGCACATGCGTTATGGCATCGGCAGCATGGGTGGCAGTGTCTCTGCAGGCTGCAAATGCGTTATGGCATCGGCAGCATGGGTGGCACTGTCTCTGCAGGCTGCACATGCGTTATGGCATCGGCAGCATGGGTGGCAGTGTCTCTGTAGGCAGCACATGCGTTATGGCATTGGCAGCATGGGTGGCACTGTCTCTGCAGGCAGCACATGCGTTATGGCATTGGCAGCATGGATGGCACTGTCTCTGCAGGCTGCACATGAGTTATGGCATCGGCAGCATGGATGGCAGTGTCTCTGCAGGCAGCACATGCGTTATGGCATTGGCAGCATGGATGGCACTGTCTCTGCAGGCTGCACATGCGTTATGGCATCGGCAGGCATGGATGGCACTGTCTCTGCAGGCAGCACATGCGTTATGGCATCGGCAGCATGGGTGGCACTGTCTCTGCAGGCAGCACATGCGTTATGGCATTGGCAGCATGGATGGCACTGTCTCTGCAGGCTGCACATGCGTTATGGCATCGGCAGCATGGGTGGCAGTGTCTCGGCAGGCAGCACATGCGTTATGGCATCGGCAGCATGGGTGGCACCTTCTCTGCAGGCTGCACATGCGTTATGGCATTTGCGATCGCTGGTGATTTTTTTTTCATTATTATTCTTCATTTTTCTCATCCTAGATTGCCGGGCCCCGATACAACAGGACCAGTTGTACTGGCTTATCAGCGGCCCTGCCCGCCATCACCTCACTTATAACATCAACATGTAATTATATATTTAGCAAAGGCCTGTTGATGGCCTACGTAGAAGACGGAGGGGCCCGCGTGGCCCTTTGACCGGCCTGTGTTCCACCTCGACCACTTAAGGACAGCCTAACGCCGATATACATCGGCAGAATGCCACGGCTGGGCACAATCACGTACCTGTACGTGTTTCTTTAAGCCCAGTCAGGGGTCGCACGCGCGCGACCTGGTCCGAAGCTCCATGACCGCAGCCGCAGGGCCCGCGGACCCGATCGCGGGTCACAGGAGCTGAAGAACGGGGAGAGGTGAGTTTAAACAAACCTTCCCTTTTCTTCATTGTGGCAGTTTAATTGATCGTCTGTTCCCTAAAATAGAGAAAGACGATCACTGAGGTCACACGTCCAGCCCCGCCCCCTACAGTTAGAAACACACATGAGGTCATACTTAACCCCTTCAGAGCCCCCTAGTGGTTAACTCCCAGACTGCAATTGGCATTTTCACAGTAATCATTGCATTTTAATAGCACTTTTCGCTGTGAAAATGACAACGGTCCCAAAAATGTGTCAAAATTATCCGATGTGTCCGCCATAATGTCGCAATTGCAAAAAAAATAACGCTGATCGCCGCCATAAAAAATATTAACAAAAATGACATAAAACTATCCCCTATTTTGTAAACGCTATAAATTTTGCGCAAACCAATCGATAAACGCTTATTGCAATTTTTTTTTAACCAAAAATAGGTAGAAGAATACGTATCGGCCTAAACTGAGAGGAAAAAAAATGTTTTTATATCTTTTTTGGGGGTTTTAATTATAGCAAAAAGTTAAAAACATTGAATTTTTTTCAAAAACGTCGCTCTATTTTTGTTTATAGCGCAAAAAATAAAAACCGCAGAGGTGATCAAATACCACCAAATAAAGCTCTATTTGTCAGGAAAAAAGGACGCCAATTTTGTTTGGGAGCCACGTCGCACGACCGCGCAATCGTCAGTTAAAGTGACGCAGTGCCGAATCGCAAAAAGGGGCAAGATCCTTTAGCAGCATATTGGTCCGGGTCTTAAGTGGTTAAGGAATCATAGCGGGGGGTATAAGCGTTGAAAATTGATTCATCGCACTTTTGCTCGCCAGTGGCGTATTTGCCGGGAGCTTCCAGTTAGAAGTAATAATCTCCACCATCTACACAATTCTGGTTCTGAGAGAGAAAAAAAAAAGAGAAAAATTGTATTTATGGCGTTTTTTTTACCGCCGCAGAAACTAATGAATGTAATTAAAACTTTTACTGATAAGTTCAATCTTGTTTAGAACCCCAGCTGAATCCTTAATGCGTCTGATAGGTCTGAGCGCAGTTTATCTTCATTTTGTCAAACTGGCGTTAGAGAACGCCTCAAAGCATGTTTGATGGGATAATTACGCTTTATACTCGCCACTTTTTTTTATTCTTATTTTTTTTAGATTCTTTAGAAGGGAGTTAAACACTTTAACTTACTCCAGAAGGGGGAGGCCGTTCTGCGAATTTACAGCGCTCAGCTCATTAACCTCAATAGAAGATCTGTGGGCGCTCTTCTAGAATCAGTTGTCCCGAACGATCGATTTTTAAGAAAAGCGGGGCTGTAGAAAGATGGATCGGTGTCAGGTCACCTGTGGTCAGATGACAAGTGCACCCCGTTGGAGGCATGGGTGCACCCAGGGATGGACTGGCCATTGGGACTACCGGGAGTTTCACGGTGGGCCGATGGCTCAGTGGGCCAGCTTCAGTGACTGCGGACCGCCGCCCCCTCTCCGCTCCTCTGTCTCTCCCTCCAGTAGCACTCACCTGGAAGGGGAACAGAGAAGCTGGGGGAGGACCATAGGAGCTGGGGGAGGACCAGAGGAGCAGGGGGGGCCACAGAGGAGCATGGGGGGTACCAGAATGAGCACGGGGAAAGGGGACAGACAGCTGACTCAACAGCTATGGCCTGGGAATTTCTCACTTCTGCCTAATCTTGTCCCGTGGGGGGGGGCATCGAACTGATTCCTTTCCCCCGTCTTGCTTTCCCACTGGTACTGCCTATAAGATTACCAGTACCAGCTGTTCTACTCTAATAAAGTAGAACGGCTAGTGGCTAGTGAAGGGGGAGAGGGGGCTTGGGTGGCTGGAGGGGGGGCGGGAGTTGTCCGGCCGCCATAGGAGAGACCTGTCAAAGTGGGCCAGTCTGGATGAAGTCCAGGGCCAAATTTTTGTCCCAGTCCAGCCCTGGGTGCACCACAAGGTAGTGAACCCTATAGCAGACTGCTGCGGATGAACCACAGAGTGGATATGGCGGAGAGGTTCGCTGGGGCACAGACAGGGATCCTATAGGAAGCCTGAGCCCAAGATTCCCCTGGGGCGCGGAGTCTAAGACTCAGTTGATATTCACCAGAGCCTCTAGTGGAGAGGATGGCCTTCGCTGCTACTGGGTCCAGGTCACGTCCCCTGGAGTCCCCCATGTCACGCTCTGTAGGGAGAAAGGGGAAGCAGCCACTCAGGACACCAGTAATAGTGAAGGGTAAGCCGAGGTCGGGGGAAGAAAACAAGCAAGGATAACCAAGGGAGAGGCCAAGGGTTGGGGTCACAGGCAAACAGGAGTAGTCGGAGACAAGCCAAAGTCGGTACACAGAGATAACGTAGCACACAGTAAGCAGGAACACAATACTAACAAATAACGTTGATCAGCACCGCAGACCAGCAGTGCAGTGGTTAATATAGAGTTCCTGGGATAGCCTGGGGTGGAGCCATACAGGGAGGAGAGATGATAAAGTCAGCCAGATAAGTGAGTCAGGCCTCTAATGAACACATGAAGAGACAGGTAAGCTGCCATTGGTAAAACTGGACATATCATCGCAAAGAGTTTATAGGAATGGTCTTTAGAGAACAATGGGGTGGCCTAAGAGTCGTACATGTAGGTCTCCTGGGCTGGTGAGTAGAGTGGCAACCTCAGCCTGGACTCCAACCAGGCAACGCGTTTCACTCCGCCCCCCAATGGGTTTTCCAATATACTGTGTGCTATATGCACTCATCTCTGAATTCAGCATATGTACTCACTAACCACTTTATTGGGACGCCGGCCTTTACACGCACATGAACTTTAATGGCATCCCAGCCTTAGTCCGTAGGATTCAATATTGAGTTGGCCCCACCCTTTGTAGCTATAACAGCTTCAACTCTTCTGGGAAGGCCGTCCACAAGGTTTAGGAGTGTGTCTATGGGGAGAGAAAATGGCTTCAGCCATAGTCCCGGTAAACCACAAACTGCAACATATACATTATATTTCCAAAAGTATTGGGATGCCGGCCTTTACACACGCACATGAACTTTAATGGCATCCCAGTCTTAGTCCGTAGCGTTCAATACTGAGTTGGCCCCGCCCTTTGCAGCTATAACAGCTTCAACTTTTCTGGGAAGGCTCCCATAGGCGATTATACAGTTAATACTCTTTGATTGACTTTATGGCCTTGAAGGACCGGAGCGACGTCATGACGTCACCCTCAATCCAGGCTAGAACAGCTTCAACTCTTCTGGGAAGGCTCCCATAGGCGATTAAACAGTTAATACTCTTTGATTGACTTTTTGGCCTTGGAGGACCGGAGCGACGTCATGACGTCACCCTCAATCCAGGCTAGAACAGCTTCAACTCTTCTGGGAAGGCCATCCACAAGGTTTAGGAGTGTGTCTATGGGAAGAAAAATGGCAGTTCAGTGTTCACAAAGAAAATTCCTAACACAACGCTGAGTGAACGGCGAGCACCGAGGATGGCGCCCGCTGTTCTCCTACGGCTCCAATCAGGTGCTTCCAAAAGAACACCCCCGCCGCTGTAATTCAGGTGCCCGGTGCCCAAAAAAAAGCGTGATGATAAAGTGGTGCCAGGAGAGAGGGGGCGGATCCCATGCGCCCCTTAGTGACGCACCACCACTGTCTGCGTGAGAGAGCGTGCCGGCGTCCCTGGAAACGCGACGCCGGCACGTTACTGAGCATGCATGCACTTCAAATGGAAATATATATCCAACGCCGGCGCTGCCTTAGTCATAGCCGTCTCCTCATCTTAATTAAATCTGCATCCTGTTTCTTTTTTTTTTTTGTATTCCCTGCAAACTCCACTGAACACAATCTCCGAGTAAAATAAAGTTTTACAACCTCTTTGCCTGTCCTTTATAAATATTAATTCTAGGTAAAGGGCAGAAAAGACACAGAAAAAAAAAAAGAAATGGATTTAAATCACGCATGCCTCAAGGTAACATGACCGGCTGCTGGGAGAATTTCCGCACTTTTCTTAATGCGATGAACCTCATGCATCATAGCAGCCGCTCGCCGACACCGCGCGTTCACCTGGAGGAAACCGGGGGGAGATGGATGGCACTTTTCTGTCCTCTGCAATCTTTAATGAAGGGAAATGTCTGCATTCTGGGGGAAGTAATTGCTGAAAGTACACCTCTGACTTCTCCAATGTGAGCCGCTCATAAATATACACGAGTATCAGATTTTTGATTAGTGTTACTAAAAAATAAATAAAAGAATGTAACTGTAGATGAAATTCCGATCGCGTGTACGGGGCATAACACTACTGTAAAGTTATGGCCTGTGGGACCCAGAGGCTCTTGAAGGGTGTGGGGTACTCCTGTGCCAGCTTCACTAATGACTCTTGTGTCTAGGGTCATCCTATGTCCACTAGGGGCATAGGATGACTGAGAAATGATATCTTGGTCTACATGAGATGGGGCAGTAATGTAATCCACAATATATTCAAGAATGTCTGCAAGAACTAATTACAGGTTGTTGATTCTAAACCCAACCGGTCAATAGAAGAGTGACTCATTCATGTGGGAACACAGACTGTTAAGGGGGTAATTAAGTCTGCTACTGTCATGTAAACCAACCTTAGTCTGGCTTCTAAAGACCTTTTCATTGTGTGATGCTAATTGACACTGTATTGTGTGAATTTCTATTGATGATAAATGTGTATTGTATAGCAGGTAAGAAAAGCTGGAGTCTTGACTGCGACCAACATCAGTGCCTGACCTCACAAATGGGCTTCTGGAAAAATGGTCAAAAATTCCTGTAATGGTATGGCCTGTAGGACCCAGAGGCTCTTGAAGGGTGTGGGGTACGCCTGTGCCAGCTTCACCAATGACTCTTGTGTCTAGGGTCATCCTATGTCCCATAGGGGCATAGGATGACTGAGAAATTATATCTTGGGTTACATGAGATGGGATAGTAATGATAATTCACAATGTATTGCAGGATATCTTGAAATATTACAGGTGGTTGATTCTAAACCCAACCGGTCAATAGGAGAGTGACTCATTCAATGTGGAACATAGGCTGTTAAGGGGGTAATTAAGTCTGCTACTGTCATGTAAACTATCCTTAGTCTGGCTTCTAAAGACCTTTTCATTGTGTGATGCTAATTAACACTGTTTTGTGTGAATTTCTATTGATTATAAATGTGTATTGTATAGCAGGTAAGAAAAGCTGGAGTATTGATGTCTGACTTGTCAGCTGTAGCTAATTAGCTCATGTGGATTATATCGGTGCCAGAAAGTCTGACTAAGGGCCCTTTCACACGGGGCGGATCGTAATGATCCGCCTCCGTGTGTCCGCTTTTGCTCATCGGGGATCCTCCGTAAAAATCCCCGCTGAGCCATCGGCTGACTGGGCCACTGTACAGGGACCGCCCTGTCTTTCCTCCGCTCTCCCCTATGGGGGGATCGGATGAACACGGACCGTATGTCCGTGTTCATCCGATCCGCTAGACGGAAGAAAAATAGGATTTTCTTCCGTCCGCAATCTTCACGGAGGCGGGTGATTACGGGTGTGTCAGCGAATGGTCATACAGCACTTGCCCGTAAAAAATGCATAGGCGTAGCGTAAATGGGATACGCCGCACCCGCAATCACATAGGGACCAATGTATGTCCGGTTTTCATCCGCAACAGATGGATGAAAATGCGGACATACGGTCCGCACATGTGAAAGGGGCCAAAAGATGTGTATTGGGATCATTGTGTCATGTTGTGGGTGGAGTTAAGCCATTGTTATTTGGTTGCATATATAAGAAGCCTGAGTTTACCATTAAAGCATCTATTCGTTTGGAACCAGAGACAGAGCTGTGTGTCTCGTTTCTGGGGAATCCTATGGGCCGTGTTCGTCTGCCGGATTGTGGAGTGTCGATAAGCTGTCGTGGGTTGGTGGAATGGAATATCGTAAACGGCGTTGACCCCTGACCGTTACAACTACCTATTCTTAAATGCGTAAACCTGTACATAAATAGCTACACGTGAAATAACTCGGCTATTACTGAGGTTCAGACTAGGGATGCGAGAAACTATCGATTTGGCCTTTAGTAAAATTTTGGTAAAATTTGCCTCCAATTGATTCTCTTGTATTAAGCCTTAAAGCGGAATTAAAGCCTGGAGCCGTGGATTTTTTCCCGACGGAATGTTGGCTCAAACTTGTGTTGCATACACTCGGTGACGTCGGAAATCCTGAACGTCAAGAACGCGGTCGAGTACAACAGTAGGGGGCGGGTACCTATTTCCAGAAAGGCCTAATCCTGGGACATTCCCAGCAAATGTGGACTGTGAGCCGACAATTTTACACCCTCTGAAGCAGTGAGGGTTCGCACAGGGATACACGCGGGGTTGCTTGGCAGGGGTGAGGTACCATATGGTCATCACTTTGAGGTTAGCTCTATTTAGTCAAACATTCTTTATTTTTTATTTGTGTATTTATTTATTTTTTCTGACGCTTTTTACCCTCCCAGATTTTGCGCTTTTTTTTAAAAAGAAATTATAAAGAAAAACAAGTGGAAGGAATAGTGTCCCATCATTGGTATCAGTGGGAGGAATAGTGCCCCATCATTGTTATCAGTGGGAGGAATAGTGCCCCATCATTGGTGTCAGTGGGAGGAATAGTGCCCCATCATTGGTATCAGTGGGAGGAATAGTGTCCCATCATTGGTGTCAGTGAGAGGAATAGTGTCCCATCATTGGTATCAGTGGGAGGAATAGTGTCCCATCATTGGTATCAGTGGGAGGAATAGTGTCCCATCATTGGTGTCAGTGAGAGGAATAGTGTCCCATCATTGGTATCAGTGGGAGGAATAGTGTCCCATCATTGGTGTCAGTGAGAGGAATAGTGTCCCATCATTGGTATCAGTGGGAGGAATAGTGTCCCATCATTGGTGTCAGTGGAAGGAATAGTGTCCCATCATTGGTATCATTGGGAAGGAATAGTGTCCCATCATTGGTGTCAGTGGGAGGACTAGTGTCCCATCATTGGTGTCAGTGGGAGGAATAGTGTCCCATCATTGGTGTCAGTGGGAGGAATAGTGTCCCATCATTGGTGTCAGTGGGAGGAATAGTGTCCCATCATTGGTGTCAGTGGGAGGAATAGTGTCCCATCATTGGTATCAGTGGGAGGAATAGTGTGCCATCATTGGTGTCAGTGGGAGGAATAGTGTCCCATCATTGGTGTCAGTGGGAGGAATAGTGTCCCATCATTGGTGTCAGTGGGAGGAATAGTGTCCCATCATTGGTATCAGTGGGAGGAATAGTGTCCCATCATTGGTATCAGTGGGAGGAATAGTGTCCCATCATTGGTGTCAGTGGGAGGAATAGTGTCCCATCATTGGTGTCAGTGGGAGGAATAGTGTCCCATCATTGGTATCAGTAGGAGGAATAGTGTCCCATCATTGGTATCAGTGGGAGGAATAGTGTCCCATCATTTGTATCAGTGGGACGAATAGTATCCCACTACAGCCAAAGGGCTGCATCCGGCCACTGGCCCGCAGTTCGGAGACCACTGACCTAGAGGGATATGCTGTTTGGTGAACAAACTTTACGTGTCACTATAAATCGATAGAACTTATTTGAGAGTCTGACAGGAAAAAAAATAGAAAGCGAGTTGAAGAACTTGAGATTGACTTTTCGTATCTGTAAATCATAATTAACAAATGTCCCCAAGTCAGAAAACATCTCAGAAATGAGACTTCCCAGAGCCGATATTGCGGGGAGTGGGGGAGGGGGGGGGATAGGCGCTCGATCGCATGCTGACATACAGACATATAATCATTAGTCACAGGAGGAGGATTTACATAATCCCTTCAGAATGTCAGCCTTCAGATTTAGGAACCAAATACACGGCCATATCACTTCATATGTCTCTAGAAGTGGAAGGGATAATCCTTCTCTGGTCTGTGGATTGGAGGGTCTGGGGTAAAAACCGGTCTTACCAACACCCTTCTGCTCCTGTAATGCTGGTCGGTGGCCACTAGGGACAGGACTGCCCTGGGTTTGGTTCAAGAAGGGTTTGGTGGACCTCAAAGTTTGGATGCCGGGCCCCCAGCCCCCCACTGAAATCATGGGAAACCAAATTTGGCAATTAAAAGTTTCAAATTTTCTGGACTAATAGGCAAAGAGGTGTTAAAGACCTTACTTTCATTTTAAAATGTATCAATTTTATATAAATAAAGAAACACAAACAAATATTTTTATTAAGTGTGAGGTTACTCTGACATTCTATGCACATTGTAAGTATTTGTGTGTACTATTATATATATATATATGTTTTTGTTTTATAAATTATTTATTATTAAATATTTTATACATCTCTATCTATCTATTGATCTATCTATATATGTACGCTTTTGTTTTATACATTTTTTTATTTTTTTTATATATATATATATATATATATTGTAACAGTAGGCGCTACTGTAACTATAAAAATGATGATGAAATGGACACACGGTCTGCATATAACCAGATTGCAGAGCTGGGATCTGGGTGGGACTGGATCTCCAACCTGTGTCCAGGTTTTTAAGATAGCTTGCAAGCTGCCTTCCCAGGTGCAGACAGCTCATTAAAGGAAGTGGGAGCAGTGGCTGCTGGTGAGTGTCTCTGTGTGAGAACAAACGCTGTGTGCGTTGAAGGGCTTCAAAGCTGTGTGCGCCCAAGAAGCCTAAAGCTGTGTGCATTAAGAGACTTCAAGCTGTGTGCGTTTAAGAAGCCCAAAACTTGTGCATCCAGGACTGTGGGTCTGGAGGAGCTTATGGTTTGAGGAACCAGTACCTATAACAGCAGTGCTGTTGAAGAGTAGCCAGGTGGGCTGTTATTTTCATTTATTTTTGGATAACGTTTAAACCCCTGCGTGGGATTCCTGAATGGACTTTTGTTTCTTTTTTCTCCTTGAATAAACGTGGGCTACCAGGCCCTTAACGTTATACGCCTGTTTGGTGTTGACTCACTGCACAAAAAATGCATCTGCCACAAGAGTTAATTACCCCCAACGTTTACAATGGTGGAGAATGCAGGCATCTAAACGGTGGAATCGGGGTCCTTGCTACAGTGGTGAGTCGCATCAGGAACTGCTGCTAGCTGTGTGTGGCAGCCAGGCAAACAGCATTGCACAGAAATTTGATGGACTGTGTTGTGTACCTGTGAAAGGAGAATCACATTTTTTTTCTCTTCTCTGTTGTGAACTGTGTTACTGGTTGCTGTGTGCAACACCGCAAGGATGGGGCGGTCAAAACAGAAAAAGGAGGCGTTTCTTGCTGAAGCCAGAGATAGAGCTCTGTGGCTGGAGGGGTTGTTACCGCCTGATAGAACCCCATACATGCCTGGACAAAGTTTTCTAAGTGAAAAGAGGGCTGCTGTTGCCCCTAGCAACATGGCTGCAATGAGTGCATATGGGACTGCTAGTGTGGAGCATCCACCAGTGTTTGAATCTGCAGTGGATTGGTGCAAGCGACACCTGGCAGGAATGGACAAAGCTGAAGTGGAAGGCAAGCCAACCATCACTACAAAGAGAGGTGTTGTTGCCCCTGGCAACGCTGCTGCAGTTAAACAAGCAGCTATTGCAAAAAGTGTGAAAGCGACACAGCTTAAGACAGGATCCAGCGGAGGGAAGCCTGTGTTCTGTGCCAGAAGAGAAGCTGACCAAAGGCCAGGTTGGGGAGTGGTTGCCCATAGCAACACAGATGAGGCCAGTCGGGCTGTCTGTGCACCATGGGGTGTGCCTGCCAAGCGTCATGACAAGTGGCTTCCGGAGGAGCCAATACAGCCTGTTGGAGAGAGGCAACAATGCTTTGCTGGGAGAGTGCGATCTCCCCTGGCAACAGAGAGCCAGGCATTGAGGAGATGCCAAGAAATGAAATTTCAGCGTCCAGTATCGTGCCTGGAATGTGGCCGAGTGGGACATGGCATCTTTACTTGCCCAAAGTTCTGGAATCCGCTGAGGAATCTGGAAAGGCTGCAGTGTCCTCCTGTGGCCCCAAAGAGACAGTAGCTGGTATAGATGCAGCTCAGAGACAGCGCACTCAAGTGAAGACTATGATACCAGCCACTGAGAATGGTAAGACTGTTTCAATGTATCGCAGTGAAGTGGGAGTGTGTCCAGCGGAGAGATCTGCACTACAAATGGACATGGACTTGCTGCAGAGCAGTGGGATGGCATATGGGGAAGCCCAGCTGACAGCAAGGTTAAAGATTCAAATGGACATGGGGACTGTGCATGCGCCTGCTATAATCCAGCAGAGTACTGGGAAAGTTGAACTAGGGGTGACCAAAAGTGTCTTTGTGCCATGTTCCCTAGTGACAGGTGCTGCAGAGTTGCCCAGGGAAACCTCCAAGGAGCTTGCAGTGGCTAAGCAGGGCGTTTCCCAGGTCAGCTATGGAGCTGCTCAAGGAGCAAAGAGTTTCCCTTTAAAAATAGAGAGTGCTGTGAGGAGAGGCTCACAGGCTGTGGTGGGTAATGGACAATGCGCAAAAGTAGAAGTTATGTCTAAGCGTAATGAAAATTCTGATTGTTATGCTGATAAAAGGGTAAATGTTGGCAAATGTGATGGTATTGGTGATGATGACATTGAAAAATGTGTTTCCTTTAATGTCATGTCTGCAAATGTTGAAAATGTGTTTACTACCAATGGTGGGAGGAGGATATCTCCCATGACAACCGGACGCACAGGATTGTCCAGGGAAGTCTCATGGGATCTCCATGGGTTGGAGCCAGCGGTTTTCCAGGATGGTTGTGGTGCTACTCTGGTAAAACAAGGGAAGACTGTGTCACACAGTGAGTGTGTGTGGGCGGAGCCCCACAACCCTAAGTGTAACCCAGTTGTCAAGGGGTTAATTCAGCCTGCAAAAGCTGAAAGTGCAAAGCTGTGTGTGTCAGTAGCGCCCCCAGAGCTGGTAGGGCAAAAGCATGTATTACAGCCTGCCTTGTCAGATAATGTGTCATCCCAAGGGGATATGTATATAAATGACCCAGGTGATGTTGTGGCAAGTGGTTCCTTTGGTGCCTCTTGGGACAGGTGTTGCAGCGCTGCAGAATGCCTGTCAGGGAAGTACCACAGACTGGGAAGCATGGTGCAAGGAAACAGTCGCAACGCTAAACAAAGTAACCATGAGTTATAAAGCAATGATGGGAGACAAGTGTGTGGACACAACATCTGTTATGCCAGACAGAGGGTTTGCAGGGTGGCCGGTGCTCAAGGGCATGTCCGCCCCTGTGAAGGTTGATCCCCTCCAGTCTGAAGGAGCGGTTCTTGGCATAGACATGGCAGATGTGTTGTCCACAACCCAGCAATTAAGTGGTAGCAAGTGTCAAGGTGACAATGTGACTTGTAATGACCTGCAGAGGCTCATTGACACCGGTGCAGAAGGGATGAGTGTGAGACATGTGTCTGATGGCGCTCCAGGGGAGCAACAGGTGGTGATGATGGGTACCTCCAAGGAGGTGGAGGTCTCTTCATATGTCTCAACCTTTCAACCTGCAGTGGATGAGCCCCTTCATGTCTTGGACAGGGAAAAGGTCCCTAGAAAGGTCTGGTATTTAGACATGGGTTGCATAGAGATGACACAAACTTTATTAGAAATGCTGGAGTTGGTAAAAATGCACTCGCTGTACACTTGGGTGTCTCCACCACAGGCGGACCAGGTTGTGCTGCGTAGTACCAATAGGTGGGGCCAAGTGGTACAGGCTGTGCAGGGAAACTTTGATCATGAGTTGTATTGGTGGGTCCAATACTTATTAACAATGTGGCAAATAGTTCTGAGGTTCTCTAAGAGGGTGCCCCTAGTTACTGAGTGGTATGGAAGGTGCTCAGAACTGTTGGAGACATCAAAGGTCTCTCCGGTTGGTGTAGTGACTAGAAACATCCCTGCTGGTGTGGTCCGAGGTGCAGCTGAGCAGAGGTCAGTGGAGGGCGCAGATACTGTCTCACCAGCTGAGCCTCATGAGAAGGAAGGGCCCAGAATAGACGCAGCACTAGCAGAGATGCTTTCTAACACTCAGAAAGAGGTACAACTTAAAGTACCCGGAGACGCTGTGAGAAAAATTACTAATGTTGGTTTCTGCAACAATGTAAGGTGTACATCAGAAAGAAGTAGTTTGTGTGTGGATCAGTGTCATTTGTTAGATCAGTTGCCCATGGAGTGTTGGACAACAGGTGAAGTGGAGATGTGCTATGGACCAATGGGTTGTAGTCACTTACCTGTGTGGGGTCCCTCCTCGGGTCTAGTTCTAACAAACACTGAGATGGATGGCACGGATTGTGTTGGACTGGGTGACATTGAAATGTCTGGCTAATGAGTGGTGCTGTTAAAAGTGATGTGGTTGCCGTGGGTAACCAGAGAGAGTTTTTTGAACCTGAAAGTCCTGTGGTGAAAGGTAGGATCAGGGAAGGCAGAGTTTCCCCAAGAGAGGAGAGTATACTCAGGGACCCCAATAGAAGAGTGGGAAGGCAGAGTATACAGAATTATAGAACCCTGTTGCGATCCAGGGTAGAGCGTGCCTGGAAACGCACACGAAAAAAAAAGATTGGGCCTACAGCTGGCGCAGAGGTGCCCCAATCAATGATTCGGGCTGGTGTGTTCCGCCCCCTACGGGTTCGAAACAAGGGGGGGAGGTATGTAACAGTAGGCGCTACTGTAACTATAAAAATGATGATGAAATGGACACACGGTCTGCATATAACCAGATTGCAGAGCTGGGATCTGGGTGGGACTGGATCTCCAACCTGTGTCCAGGTTTTTAAGATAGCTTGCAATCTGCCTTCCCAGGTGCAGACAGCTCATTAAAGGAAGTGGGAGCAGTGGCTGCTGGTGAGTGTCTCTGTGTGAGAACAAACGCTGTGTGCGTTGAAGGGCTTCAAAGCTGTGTGCGCCCAAGAAGCCTAAAGCTGTGTGCATTAAGAGACTTCAAGCTGTGTGCGTTTAAGAAGCCCAAAACTTGTGCATCCAGGTCTGTGGGTCTGGAGGAGCTTATGGTTTGAGGAACCAGTACCTATAACAGCAGTGCTGTTGAAGAGTAGCCAGGTGGGCTGTTATTTTCATTTATTTTTGGATAACGTTTAAACCCCTGCGTGGGATTCCTGAATGGACTTTTGTTTCTTTTTTCTCCTTGAATAAACGTGGGCTACCAGGCCCTTAACATTATATGCCTGTTTGGTGTTGACTCACTGCACAAAAAACGCATCTGCCACAAGAGTTAATTACCCCCAACGTTTAATATATATATATATATATATATATATATATATATATATATATATATATACATACAGTCTATCTATCTATCTGTATATAAACAGAGAGAGAGAGAGAGAGAGAGAGAGAGCGTATCTTTGTGCTGGCGTAGCGTATCCTATTTACTCTAGGCCTCCGCAACTTTTACAGGCAAGTGCTGTATTTACAAAGCACTTGCTCCGTAAGTTGCGGCGGCGTAGCGTAAATTTCCCGGCGCAAGTGCGCGTAATTCAAATTAGCCATGTAGGGGGCGTGTTGTATTGAAATTAACCGTGACCCCACGTAAATGATGCGCCGAACGAACTGCGCATGCACCAGCCGTGGACGTATCCCAGTGCGCATGCTCAAAATTTCGCCGCAAATGCTCATTGGCTTCGACGTGAACGTAACTTACGCAAAGCCCTATTCGCGAACGTTTGACGCAAACGACGTAAACTTCTACGCCGGCCCGACGTCCATACTTAACATTACATACGCCTCACATAGCAGGTGTAACTTTACGCCGGACTTACGCTTACGCAAACAACGTAAAAAAATACGACCGGCCGCAAGTACGTTCGTGAATCGGCGTATCTAGCTCATTTGCATATCCAACGCCTAAATCGACGCAAGCGCCACCTAGCGCCCAGCGTAAATATGCAACTAAGATACGACGGCGTTGGAGACTTACGCCGGTCGGATCTAAGTCAAATCTATGCGTAACTGATTCTAAGAATCTGGCGCATAGATACGACGCTGCTCACTCAGTTACGACCGTGTATCTAGAGATACGGCGGCGTAACTCGTACGTGAATCTAGCCTGTGACGAGACCCTTGCTCCCTCGGTTTTGCTCTCCCGACACTCCTCTGCTACTATTGGATCAGATTGCAGATTGCAACGTCTGATGGTCCAAGGTTCCGGGATCCGAGCTACAGCTATGTGTCGTTCGAGATCCATTTAGAACACACACCAGGCAGGCTGTATGTATGTTCAAACAGGACTCTTTTAATGGAAGCATTCTGCTGGTTATGTACAGTTTACAAGCTTGTCATCAATCAAAGAACAATGAAATCTCCACCCCCTTTTCCACACACTGGGGGCTTCCATACAGATGTTAGAGAGACATTTTGGCACCGGTCTATTTAACATGACTTAATTACTACTCCTTCAGATAATGACATCAGTGAAGTTAATTACTAATTGTAACAGAATACGTTATCTAGACAGCTTGGCTCCGCATATAGAGGAGGTAATTACTTACAGCGTTATATAAGGTACAATGAAGCAATCAGAACAATAATTAACATGAGCCAATTACCTATAATTTAGCCCGACGAGGTGACTAGGCGTCCCGTCTGCAATTCCCCACTATACAATACACAACCTCTTAAGCGTAAACACAGATCTTCTTCACACACACACACACACACAATGAACTTCAATCACATTCTAAAAGACATTCAGTTGAGGTAATTACCCCCCCCCCCTCCCAGACGTCCCGTCTCTGACAACAGCTATTCACCTGCAGAACACAATGAAAAGTCTTTCACAAGCCAGCTTACTTAGCATCCCAAGGTCCATGACATTGAAAGATGGTTATGTGTATTGAGACAGGGCAGAAGACCCCCTACTGTGTAACAGATTTCAAAGAGGAACACTTCTGCCTTCCAAGGTCCATGACATAGCCCTATATATTTATTTTAATGACAAACATGTCATACCCAGAGCTGTCACCCAGCGTGCATTTCCTGTAAAATTAGGTCATCTCAGGTAACTTTTTTCAAAGAAAAAAAAAAATAACTTTGTTGCAAAAAAAAAAAGAAATATATATATATATATCCATATCTGAAAATCCGTAGAATAAAAGTAATATCTTTTGCAATAAGGAAAAGTGGATTTATGTTAGAAAAAAAATCTCACTGCTGCTCAGCATATATAAAGCAATTTAAAGCTCCGAAAACAGATCTCCGGACTCTGTGAAGGTGGATGAAAGTTCAGATAATATTGTTTTGTAACATTGCCGAAAAGCTGACTTTGTAACAGTGCCGAGGTAACAAAGAAAGTAATGTCCCTGGCACACCAGGATCTCCCAGAAAATGGGTCCAAAACTTTATTCAGTGATCACATCATTACAGCAGAAAGCAACGTTTCAGAGCCACACGTGAGCCCTTCATCAAGCGTGTGACCAAAGGTAACGGCTATACCGCTACAAAACATGTATGGCCAGGATAGACGGGGTAAAAGGACACCAGAGGAATGAGTCTTGATGGGTCACCAGAGGAATGAGTCCTGATGGGTCACCAGTGGAAGGAGTCCTGATGGGTCACCAGAGGAATGAGTCTTGATGGGCCACCAGTGGAATAAGTCCTGATGGGTCACCAGAGGAATGAGTCCTGATGGGTCACCAGTGGAAGGAGTCCTGATGGGTCACCAGAGGAATGATTCCTGATGGGTCAACAGAGGAATGAGTCCTGATGGGTCACCAGAGGAATGAGTCCTGATGGGCCACCAGTGGAATAAGTCCTGATGGGCCACCAGTGGAATGAGTCCTGATGGGTCACCAGAGGAAGGAGTCCTGATGGGTCACCAGTAGAAGAAGTCCTGATGGGTCACCAGTAGAAGAAGTCCTGATGGGTCACCAGTGGATGAAGTCCTGGTGGGTCACCAGAGGAATGAGTCCTGGTGGGTCACCAGAGGAATGAGTCCTGGTGGGTCACCAGAGGAAGGTCCTGGTGGGTCACCAGAGGAAGGAGTCCTGGTGGGTCACCAGAGGAAGGAGTCCTGATGGGTCACCAGAGGAAGGAGTCCTGATGGGTCACCAGAGGAAGGAGTCCTGTTGGGTCACCAGTGGAAGGAGTCCTAATGGGTCACCTGAAGTTTTAATGCTATTATAATAATGCATTATTGCAGTTTATGATTTCTTTGCTGGGGGGTTATTACATTCACTGATACCAATGTTGGGGGCTTAATATTGCAGTCATTGACACCAATGCTGGTGGTGTAAAAGCTTATACTCGAGTATACACGGTACTTCCTATCTGATATCAGGTTGACTGCCATTTTTTTCCCTGGTGTTGGGTTCTCCTTTAAGCCCCGGAAAGCTCTATCCTCGGTGACATTTCCTTCTTCGGAAGCAATATATTTATTCCTCCAGATTCCCGACATAAACAAGACTATCTGCAAAAACAGGCCGGTATTAGGCTATATATTTCTCTATCGCTCAAAATGCTTAATATCAGCCCCTCCCCCACCCCCCACAAAAGGCTCAGTAGTTTCCTATTTTGCTCTGTTTGTCCAACATGACCTGAAAGCCAGGAAATGGCGGTAATGGAAGTCCTCTTATCTATTTGCTCAGATGGGAGCGTTTGAAGTCTTGAAATGGGCGAGAATAGAGCGCCTAGATAAAGATGTCGGCTATCTCCCGCCCAGGCCTCCGATTCATTTCATTGGGGCATACAGACTCCTCTTTAAAGTTTTGACTCCTCATTCAGCTGTCAAGTTCTGCGGATCCGTTACGCGAAGCCTCGGATTAGCGATGCCCGCTTGGCACGCTGTGGCATTACCGCTCCCCGCTAAGCGGCCCAAATGACGGTATTATCCGGAGAAGATTCTCACTTTTTTACATGTCGGGAAGGATAATCTTATATTTATTTTATTCAAAGGGAAGTGATGGGTAATCATTACGCCTAATGAAGAGTTCTGATTTTCTTAACGCTTCAGCCTTCTGTCTTAACCGCTTGCTTACTGGGCACATACACCCCCCACCCTGCCCAGACAAAATTTCAGCTTTCGGCACTGCGTCTCTTAACCACTTAAGACCCGGACCAAAATGCAGGTAAAGGACCTTGCCCCTTTTTGCGATTCGGCACTGCGTCGATTTAACTGACAATTGCGCGGTCGTGCGACGCGGCTCCCAATCAAAATCGGCGTCCTTTTTCCCCCACAAATAGAGCTTTCTTTTGGTGGTATTTGATCACCTCTGCGGTTTTTATTTTTTGCGCTATAAACAAAAATAGAGCGACAATTTAAAAAAAAATGCAATATTTTTTACTTTTTTGCTATAATAAATATCCCCCAAAAATATATAAAAAACATTTTTTTCCCCTCAGTTTAGGGCCGATACGTATTCTTCTACAAATTTTTGGTAAAAAAAATCGCAATAAGCGTTTATCGGTTGGTTTTCGCAAAATGTATAGCGTTTACAAAATAAGGGATAGTTTTATTGCATTTTTATGAATTTTTTTTTTTTTTTACTACTAATAGCACCGATCAGCGATTTTTTTTCGTGACTGCGACATTACGGCGGACACTTCGGACAATTTTGACACATTTTTGGGACAATTGTCATTTTCACAGCAAAAAATGCATTTAAATTGCATTGTTTACTGTGGAAATGACAGTTGCAGTTTGGGAGTTAACCACAGGGTGGCGCTGTGACTTTGAGTGTTCCCTGTGTGTGTGTTTACAACTGTAGGGGGGGTGTGGCTGTAGGTGTGACGTCATCGATCGCGTCCCCCTATAACTGGGATGACGCGATCGATGCTGTGGCCACAGTAAAGCACGGGGAAGCCGTGTTTACACACGGCTCTTCCCGTTCTTCAGCTCCAGGGACGGATCGCCGCACTGCAGCGGCGATCGGGTCCGCGAGTCCCGCGGTTCCGTTCCTGGAGCTTCGGACCGGGTCACGGGCGCGCGCCCGTGACCCACGGCTGGGAACTAAAACCAACGTATATATATACGTTGATGTGCCCAGCCGTGCCATTCTCCCGACGTATATGTGCAGTAGGCGGTCCTTAA
Source organism: Rana kukunoris (assembly GCA_029574335.1). Taxonomy (NCBI): domain Eukaryota; kingdom Metazoa; phylum Chordata; class Amphibia; order Anura; family Ranidae; genus Rana; species Rana kukunoris. The sequence goes on from CM056057.1 coordinate 211,785,972, forward strand.
GTGGTTAAACTGACAATTGCGCGGTCGTGCGACCTGCCTCCAAAAACAAAATTGGCGTCCTTTTTCCCCCACAAATAGAGATTTCTTTTGGTGGTGATTGATCACCTCTGTGTTTTTTTTTTTTTTTTGCGCTATAAACAAAAATAGAGCGACAATTTTGAAAAAAAAAAAAAAAAACACAATATTTTTTACTTTTTGCTATAGTAAACATCCCATATTTTTTTTTAACATTTTTTTTCCTCAGTTTAGGCCGATACGTATTCTTCTACATATTTTTGGCAAAAAAATCGCAATAAGCGTTTATCGATTGGTTTGCGCTAAATTTAGTAATGACATCGATCTGCACATTTTGTCAGGACTGCGACATTGCGGCTGATTACTGTATAAATGTGACTGGCAGGGAAGTGGTTAACACTAGGGGGTGAGGAAAGGGTTAAAAGTGTTCACTGGGAGTGATTCCAACTGTGGGGGGAGGGGACTGACTGGGGGAGGTGACCGTTCTGTGTTCCTATGTACAAGGGACACAGCATCGGTCTCCTCTCTCCCTGACAGGACGTGGATCTCACTGCCGATCGCGGGTACCTGGCGGACATTGCGGCTGCCAGGGACGCGCATTGGCATCTCAGTGACGCACCGTGCACGTGCGTGCATGCCCCCCAGTGGCCGGAGTACCCGAGACCATAAAAAGACGGCCTCCCGGCATTGTAGAGCCACCTTGTGGCAGTCTATTTACAATGGCCCGGGTCTGAAGCGGTTCTGAGGCAGCACCCAGCACTGGTGTCAGTGAATGCAATAATAACCATTAGCATTAGAGCCAGTGGTCGCAATAATAACCCCCAGCACTGGTGTGAGTGGTCACAATAGTAACCCCCAGCATTAGCGTCAGAGGTCGCAATAATAAACCCCAGTACTGGTGCCATTGGTCGCAATAATTATTCCCAGCACTGGTGTGAGTGGTAACACCCCAATCCCAGTCCCGTTGCAGCTAGAGGACCCACTTAGGATTTTTTTTTTTTCACACATGCATGCCAGGCCGTTGAATGCGCTCCGATGAGTCTTGCCGCCTTTGATTGATGCCGCCCTTCTGTAATGTGGGCAGGAGGATTTGGGCAGCTTTATTAAAGCTGTTCTGTATGGAGAGGCAGAGTATTAATTTTTAATATGGTGGGGGGGGGGGGAGGGTCAGAATGTGTCTGGGAACTCGGCCGGCTTCTCCTGTAAGATTACCAGATTAAAGCTCCTGTCAGTGCAGAGCCGAGGATTCCTTCAGAGGAAGGAGAGACAAAAACCTGAATTACTTCTCGCATTTTTCTGGTGATCCGTCCAATTAGTTCGCAATCCTTTAGACCGCGGCAATATGGAGCGACGCACGGAAAATACCCTCCACCGTGTATCCTGGGCACTTGCAAACCCAGAGCCAGCATGGTGGGAGTCAGCGACAGAACTTCCAGGGAAACAAAGGTGGCACTTGTGACTGGGCCCTAGTGTTCTTCCCCCCAGGAAGGGGGGGGGGTGGTGCTGCAACCCCAAAGTTGTGCCACTTGCTTGCGATTTCCTTTGTGATTTAACATTGCAGTCAATGGCATTTATTGATTAAGGCGGCACCCATTAAAATTAACGTGTTTTGATTTGGCTCGGAGGGAAGGGTCCCAGACTCAGAGAGAATGGTCTCCAGCTTGGAGGGAAGGGTCCCGGCTCGGAGGGAAGGGTCTCCGGCTAGGGGGGAAGGGTCCCAAGCTCAGAAGGAAGGGTCTCAGGCTCAGAGGAAAGGGTCTCAGGCTCAGAGGAAAGGGGAAAGGGTCTCAGGCTCAGAGGAAAGGGTCTCAGGCTCAGAGAAAAGGGTCTCAGGCTTGGAGTGAAGGGTACTGGCTCGGAGGGAGAGGTCCTGGATTTCAGGGAAGGGTACCGGCTCGAAGGGAAAGGTCTCGGCTCGGAGGGAAGGGTCCCAGCTCAGAGGAAAGGGTCTCAGCTCAGAGGGAAGGGTCCCGACTCGAACGGAAGGGTCCCGGCTCGGAGAGAATGGTCTCAGCTTGGAGGGAAGGGTCCCGGCTCGGAGGGAAGGGTCTCGGCTCAGAGGGAAGTGTCCCAGGCTCGAAGGGAAGAGTCCCAGGCTTGGAGGGAAGGGTCTCAGGCTCGGAGGGAAGGGTTATGGCTCAGAGGGAAGGGTTCCAGGCTCAGAGGGAAGGGACCTGGCTCAGAGAGAAGGGCACCAGCTCAGAGGGAAGGGTCCCGGCTTGGAGGTATGGGTCCCGGCTCCAAGGGAAGGGTCCCAGCCTCAGAGGGAAGGGTCCCAGGCTCGGATTGAATAGTACCAGCTCAGAAGGAAGGGTCCTGGCTCAATGGGAAGGGTCTAATGCTGGGAGGAGAGGGTAGCGGTTTAGATGGAAGGGTCCCAGGCTCGGATGGAAGGGTACCAGCTCAGAGGGAAGGGTACCAACTCGGATGGAAGGGTCCCAGCTCAGAGAGAACGGTCCCAGGCTCAGAGGGAAGGGTCTCATGCTCCGAGGGAAGGGTCTCATGCTCAGGGAAGGGTCTCATGCTCAGGGAAGGGTCTCATGCTCAGAGGTAAGGGTCTAAGGCTCGGAGGGAAGGGTCTCAGGCTCAGAGGAAAGGGTCCCGGCTCAGAGGGACGGGTCTCAGTCTTGGAGGGAAGGGTCCCAGGCTCAGAGGGAAGGGTCCCAACTCAGAGGGAAGAGTCTAATTTTGGGAGGAAAGGGTAGCGGCTTCGGAGGGAAGTGTCCCAGCTCAGAGGGAAGGGTCCCAGGCTCAGAGGGAAAAGTCTAATGCTGGAAGGAAAGAGTAGCGGCTTGGAGGGAAGTGTCCCAGGTTCAGAGGTAAGGGTCCCAGGCTCAGAGGGAAGGGTCCTGGCTCAAGGGGGAAGGGTACCGGCTCAGAGGAAAGGGTCCCAGGCTCAGAGGGAAGGGTACCGGCTCAGAGGGAAGGGTCCCGGCTCACAGGGAAGGGTCTCAGTCTTGGAGGGAAGTGTCCCAGGTTCAGAGGTAAGGGTCCCAGCTCGGATGGAAGGCAGCAGCAAAAAAAAGCAGCATGTGCTCTTTGGAAGTACCTAAAATAGTCAGTAAAATAGTAGAAGACAAGAGAAGAGAATAGAGATAAAAGTTATGTGTCATAAAATCTTTTATTGTTTGGCGCAGAATATGAAGAAACGAGGCTTTAAAAATTCTCTGAAATTGTAATGAAAACAGAGGAAATAAACGCCATCGCTTTCCATAGGACGGTAATAACGTTCAAAGTTTTTTTGCTTTTCTTTTAGAATTATTCATGGGAGCGAAACGCGTTTTGACAGTCCTGCAGTTACTGCTTCACCATTTATATATATATATATATATATTTTATTATTTTTTTTACAGAAGTTTAAACAGGTTTTATTATTGAGTTACCTGGATGGAAATCCATTATTGTTTCATCGTTTCCTCGCAGCAATCAAAGTTGTTGTAAAAGATACATAACTCCATACAAAGGGAGACGTTTATAATAAGTGGCTTCATTCGGGATTCGTATGGCGGTGTATCGTTTTATACATATTCCGGGGGCAGTCGTGGCTTTTATTTATTTTATACAGTCATGAAAAGCAAGCAAAACAAAAAAGCCATCAATAGCTAAAAAAAATAAGTAAAGAATACAATGTGTACAGTAATTTCTATGGATGTTTTTGCATCCTTATTATATAATTATATATATTTATAGGTAAAACTGTCCGTATTCAACCTTATCAACTATGCAACGGTCTATGTATCCTATGGGTCATAGGTGTGCGCCTCAAACACACATGTGCAGTAGGGCAGTGGACGGTGTCAGTATGTCAGGTCACCTGTGGCCAGGTGACAAATGCACCCCGTTGGATTCAGGGGTGCACCGCAAGGAAGTGAACCCAGTAGCAGACTGCTGCGGATGGACAGGAAACGTGAACCCAAGATTCCCCAGGGCGCGGAGTCTAAGGTCCAGCAGGTGTTCACCAGAGCCTCTAGTGGTAAAGATGGCCTTCGCTGCAACTGAACCCAGGTCGCGGCCCCTGGGGTCCCCCAGGACACGCTCCGAAGGGAGAGAGGGCAAGCAGTCACTGAGGACACAAGGGATAGTGATGGGTAAGCCGAGGTCGGGGAAACAGGTAGACAAGGGTAACCAAGGGACAGGCCAAAAGGTCAGGGTCACAGGCAAACAGGAAAAGTCAGAGACGAGCCAAAATCGGTTACACAGAAAAGTAGCACACGGCAGACAGTAACAGCTAACAAACAAAGTTGAACAGCAAAGCAGACCTGCAGTGCAACAGTTAATATAGACTTCCTGGGATGGCCTGGGGTGGAGCCATACAGGAAGGAGAGATGATGAAAGGCAGCCAGAAGAGAGTCAGGCCTCTAATGGACACATGAGGAGAGGGTAAGCTGCCAGACATTATTGCATGTCCATGACACAGTAGAGCAGTGGATGGTGTCAGTAGAGCAGTGGACAGTGCTAGTAGTGCAGTGGATGGTGTCAGTAGAGCAGTGGATGGTGTCAGTAGAGCAGTGGACAGTGCTAGTAGTGCAGTGGACGGGTTCAGTAGAGCAGTGGACGGGGTCAGTAGAGCAGTGGACGGTGTCAGTAGAGCAGTGGACGGTGTCAGTAGAGCAGTGGACGGTGTCAGTAGGGCAGTGGATGGTGTCAGTAGAGCAGTGGATGGTGTAAGTAGAGCAGTGGACGGTGTCAGTAGGGCAGTGGATGGTGTCAGTAGAGCAGTGGATGGTGTAAGTAGAGCAGTGGACGGTGTCAGTAGGGCAGTGGATGGTGTCAGTAGAGCAGTGGATGGTGTCAGTAGAGCAGTGGACGGTGTCAGTAGAGCAGTGGACGGTGTCAGTAGAGCAGAGCACAGTGCCAGTTGAGCAGTGGACGGGGTCAGTAGAGCAGTGGACGGGGTCAGTAGAGCAGTGGACGGGGTCAGTAGAGCAGTGGACGGGGTCAGTAGAGCAGTGGATGGTGTCAGTAGGGCAGTGGATGGTGTCAGTAGGGCAGTGGATGGTGTAAGTAGAGCAGTGGACGGTGTCAGTAGGGCAGTGGATGGTGTCAGTAGAGCAGTGGATGGTGTAAGTAGAACAGTGGACAGTGCTAGTAGAGCAGTGGATGGTGTCAGTAGAGCAGTGGATGGTGTCAGCAGAGCAGTGGACAGTGCCAGTAGGGCAGTGGACGGTGTCAGTAGGGCAGTGGACAGTGTTAGTAGGGCAGTGGACGGTGTCAGTAGAGCAGTGGACGGTGCCAGTAGAGCAGTGGACGGTGCCAGTAGAGCAGAGCACAGTGCCAGTAGAGCAGAGCACAGTGCCAGTAGAGCAGTGGACGGTGTCAGTAGAGCAGTGGACGGTGTCAGTAGGGCAGTGGATGGTGTCAGTAGAGCAGTGGATGGTGTCAGCAGAGCGATGGACAGTGCCAGTAGAGCAGTGGATGGTGCCAGTAGAGCAGTGGACGGTGCCAGTAGAGCAGTGGACGGTGCCAGTAGAGCAGTGGACGGTGTCAGTATAGCAGTGGACGGTGTCAGTAGGGCAGTGGACGGTGTCAGTAGGGCAGTGGACGGTGTCAGTAGGGCAGTGGACGGTGTTAGTAGGGCAGTGGACAGTGTCAGAAGAGCAGTGGACGGTGTCAGTAGGGCAGAGGATGGTGTACATTCATCAGGGGGACCCTGCGTTGCATAAGGTAAATAGGGTGTGCCCAGGCACATCCGGCACACCCTGTGCATACACACCACTTCTTCTTCCCTTCCATTTCCTTCTCCCTTTTCTTCCTTCTCCTCCTCATTTCTTTACTCCCCCGTTCTCCAACCTCCAGCCTTTCACCTCTCGCCCCCGGCTTACCATTTAATTGAAGGGAAAGTTTCTGATGCCTCTGCCAATCACGGCGGCCTCGGTTACAAGCGGGGGAAAAAAAAAAGACTTTTTTTTTTTTTTTTTTTTACTTTCGCCTGGCCGGAAGGCAAAGGGCCTGAAAAGAGAATCCTGGCAACCAAGGCCACCGATCTTCATAATGTCAAGTGTCGGAGTATTGACAAGGTGTAAAATTAGAGCAATTTCTTCCCATGACAGGGGAACCGGCCCCATTTGTATCCCTTTAGTCGGTTGGCGTTTCTTGGAGCCGACTCAAATTTGTCACCATTATTCCTCCTTTGAAGTTCTACGTTCGGATTTATGGACCCACCTAATTCCCCCGAGACGCACGAGGACCGCGAGGAGTATTGGCCTCGTGGAGGACTCGGATCTTTGATCTTGATGGACATAAATTAAAGGGCAACAAGGGCCAAATATAAAAATATATTATTGAAGCCGTATTAAACACAACAGTAAACATTTACCAGTCCTTAGATGTGATGGCTGTGTTGGTTTTCTTTTTTAGGCTTTCTTTATTCTATTTTCATCTGGCGACAGTGGCGTCACTAGGGTTGGTGTCACCCGGTGCTGAAAAAATTGGTGTCACCCCCCCTTCCCTCCACCAACTATAGTCTCCTCTCAGTACAGACCCCCCTCCACTAACTACAGACCCCCCTCCACTAACTACAGACCCTCCTCCCTCAGTCTAGACCCCCCACTAAGTACAGGGTCCCCCTCCCTGAGTACAGACCCTCCTCCATCAATATAGACCTCCCCCTCAGTACTGACCCCCTTCCTCAGTACAGACACCCTCCCTCAGTACAGACCCCTCTTCCTCAGTATAGACCTCCACCCTAAGTGCACACCCCCTCATCAGTACAGACACTCCCATCAGTCTAGAATCCCCCCTCTTAGTGTAGACCCCCCACAGTATAGACCCACCCTTAGTGCAGACCCCGCATCAATATATAATCCCCCTTAGTGCAGACTCCCATCTGTATAGAATCCCCCTTACTGCAGACCCCGGCAGGTTAGACACCCCCCTTAGTGCAGACCCCCATCAGTATAGCATTCCCCTCTTAGTGCACACCCCCATCAATATAGACACCCCCCTTAGTGCAGACCCCCAACCAGTATAGAATCCCCCCATTAGTACAGACATCCCCATCAGTGTAAAATCCCCCCTCTTAATGCAGACCCCCGCAGTATAGACACCCCCTTAGTGCAGACCCCCCATCAGTGTAGAATCCCCCCTCTTAATGCATACCCCCCGCAGTATAGAATCCCCCCTTAGTGCAGACCCCCATCAGTATAGAATCCCCTTTAGTGCAGACCCCACAGTTTAGACACCCCCCTTAGTGCAGACCCCCCATTAGTATAGAATCCCCCCTTAGTGCAGACCCTCGAAGTTTAGACACCCCCCATTAGTGCAGACCCCCCATCAGTATAGAATTCCCCCTTAGTGCAGACCCCCCTATCAATATAGACACCCCCTTTAGTGCAGTCTTCCCCATCAGTATAGACACCCCTCCTTAGTGCAGACCCCCCTGTCAGTATATAATCCCCCTTAGTGCAGACCCCCATCAGTATAGAATCCCCCCATTAGTACAGACATTCCCATCAGTGTAGAATCCCCCCTCTTAATGCAGACCCCCCCCCCCGCAGTATAGAATCCCCCTTAAAGCAGACCCTTCATCTGTATAGAATCCCCCCTTAATGCAGATCCCCGCAGTTTAGACACTCCAGTTAGTGCAGACCCCCCATTAGTATAGAATACCCCCTTAGTGCAGACCCCCCATCAGTATATACACCCCCTTTTAGTGCAGACCACCATCAGTATATAATACCCCCTTAGTGCATATCTATCTATCTCTTTGTTTGTTCGTCTGTCTATCTATCCATCCATCCATCCGTCCGTCTACAGTATTTGTCTATCTATCTATCTATCTATCTATCTATCTATCTATCTATCTATCTATCTATCTATCTATCTATCTATCTATCTCTATATCTATCTATCTATCTATCTATCTATCTATCTATCTATCTATCTATCTATCTATCTATCTATCCGTCCGTCTACAGTATTTGTCTGTCTGTCTATCTATCTCTCTATCTATCTATCTATCTATCTATCTATCTATCTATCTATCTATCTATCTATCTATCTATCTATCTATCTATCTATCTATCTATCTATCTATCTATCTATCTATCTATCTATCTATCTATCTATCTATCTATCTATCTATCTATCTATCTATCTATCTATCTATCTATCTATCCGTCTATCTATCTATCTATCTATCTATCTATCTATCTATCTATCTATCTATCTATCTATTTCTCTGTCTGTCTGTCTGTCTGTCTGTCTATCCATCCATCCGTCTATCTATCTATCTATCTATCCGTCCGTCTACAGTATTTGTCTGTCTGTCTATCTATCTCTCTATCTATCTATCTATCTATCTATCTATCTATCTATCCGTCTATCTATCTATCTATCTATCTATCTATCTATCTATCTATCTATCTATCTATCTATTTCTCTGTCTGTCTGTCTGTCTGTCTGTCTATCCATCCATCCGTCTATCTATCTATCTATCTATCTATCTATCTATCTATTTCTCTGTCTGTCTATCTGTCTGTCTGTCTATCTGTCTGTCTGTCTGTCTGTCTGTCTGTCTGTCTGTCTGTCTGTCTGTCTGTCTGTCTGTCTGTCTGTCTGTCTGTCTGTCTGTCTGTCTGTCTGTCTGTCTGTCTATCTGTCTGTCTAATCTCATTTTAATTATCTATAATCTTTCATCTCTCCTCCTCTTGTCTTGTTCTGCTGTTTACCCAAAACCAGATCTCCTTTATATCTTTCTGGGTGGGTGTTCTAGAAGAATCTTATCTATAATTTTACATTAAATGTATTTAAAAATAATAAAATAAACGAAACCATGTAAATGGAAAATTAATGGCATATTTAATGAATCTGACACCGGAAGATGTCGGGCAGAAAGCTGGTAATATCTTTTCTCTTCGCTGTTTAGACGCTGCGATGAGCCAGCGCATTATTATTAATGACGGCTTGGCCTTTTCCTTTCCACAAGAACTGTTAACATCGCGGAAACTTTGTGTTTTTTTTTTGCAAGGGCAGCACTTTGTAACTTTCCTGTAATGTAGATGGTGGTGATTAGAAAGCTCTGAAGTCTATTAGGCCAACACTCTATTGTGAGATGTTGGAAAACTTTAGCCGATGGCAATGCTGACTACAGATATCTGGGCGATTGCCAAATGCGTTTGCCTTTAAGCTTCTGCCGCCTTGCACCGGTCCAGGCACACAGCAGGGAAAATATATACACTACAGGACTTAAAGGGAAACCTCACCCCCAAAAAATAAAATATGTGCTACTGAAACACAAACAATGTTATAATTTAATATGAGATATGACTTTCTACCCAGCAAGCATTACAATAGTGCACTGTATATGTAGAAAATACTCCAAAAATTCCCTGTCCTACTTACGGCTTTCCCAGGCTCCCTGATTGGCTCATTGCTTTTCCCATGCTCCCTGATTGGCTCCATAGTTTTCCCAGGCTCCCTGATAGGCTCATTGCTTTTCCTAGGCTCCCTGATTGTCTCATTGCTCTTCCCATGCTCCCTGATTGGCTCATTGCTTTTCCCAGGCTCCCTGATTGGCTCATTGCTTTTCCCAGGCTCCCTGATTGGCTCATTGCTTTTCCCAGGATCCCTGATTGGCTCATTGCTTTTCCCAGGCTCCCTGATTGGCTCATTGCTTTTCCTAGGCTCCCTGATTGTCTCATTGCTTTTCCCAGGCTCCCTGATTGGCTCATTGCTTTTCTCAGGCTCCCTGATTGGCTCATTGCTTTTCCCAGGCTCCCTGATTGGCTCATTGCTTTTCTCAGGCTCCCTGATTGGCTCATTGCTTTTCCCAGGCTCCCTGATTGACTCATTGCTTTTCTGAGGCTCATTGGTTGTCTCATTTTTTTGGGGGGGGCTCACTGGTTGGATAACTGGTTGGATCACTGGTTTTCCCAAGCTCAATGGTTGGGTCACTACGTTTCTCAGGCTCCCTGGTTGCCTGATTGCTTTTCTCTGGGTCATTGATTGGATCACTGTTTATTTTAGGCTCACTGGTTGGTTCATTAGTTTTCTCAGGTTCATTAGTTGGCTTACTGTTTTTCTCAAGTTCAGTGGTTGGTTCAATACTTTTTGTGGACTCAGTGGGTAGCTAATTGCTTTTCTCAGGCTCATTGGTTGTCTTACTTTTTTTTGGGCTCAATGGCTGGGTTCAGTGTTTTTCTCAAGCTCACTAGTTGGCTCACTGGTTTTCTCAGGCTCAATGGTTGGTTCACTGACTTTTTTTGGGAACACCGGTTGGCTTGCTTTTTTTCTTAGGCTGGTTGGCTAAGTGCCTTTCTCAAACTCATTGGTTGGCTCATTGCTTTTCCCAGGCTCCCTGATTGGCTCATTGCTTTTCTTAGGCTCATTGCTTCACTTACTGCTATGCTCAGACTCACTGGTTGGCTCACTACTTTTCTCAGGTTCTCTTGGTAGCTAATTGCCTTTCTCAGGCTCATTGGTTGCCTCACAGTTTTTTTTTTTGGCTCACTGCTTGGTTCATTGGTTTCCCAGGCTCATTGGTTGAGTCACTACTTTTCCCAGGCTCCCTGGTTGGCTTGCTGGGTTTCCCAGGCTCAATGGTTGGGCCATTACCTTTCTCAGGCTCCCTGGTTGGCTCACTGGGTTTCTCAGGCTCATTGGTTGAGTCACTACTTTTCTCAGGCTCCCTGGTAGGCTCGCTGGGTTTCCCAGGCTCAATAGTTGGGTCACTACATATCTTAGGCCCCCTGGTTGGCTCGCTGGGTTTCCCAGGCTCAATAGTTGGGTCACTACTTATCTTAGGCTCCCTGTTTGGCTCACTCAGTTTGCCAGGCTCAATGGTTGGCTCACTACTTTTCTCAGGCTCCCTGGTTGGCTCACTACTTTTCTCAGGCTCCCTGGTTGGCTTGCTGGGTTTCCCAGGCTCAATGGTTGGGTCATTACCTTTCTCAGGCTCCCTGGATGGCTCGCTGGGTTTCCCAGGCTCAATGGGTGGGGCACTACTTTTCTCAGGCTCCCTGGTTGGCTCACTGGGTTTCCCAGGCTCAATGGTTGGCTCACTACTTTTCTCAGGCTCATTGGTTGCCTGATTACTTTTCTCTGGGTTATTGATTGGCTCTCTGTTTATTTCAGGCTCACTGGTTGGTTCATTGTTTTTGTCAAGATCGTTGGTTGGCTTACTGTTTTTCTCAAGCTCAGTGGTTGGTTCAATACTTTTCTCAGACTCACTGGGTAGCTAATTGCTTTTCTCAGGCTCATTGGTTGTCGCACTTTTTTTTGGGCTCGCTGGTTAGCTTGCTGATTTTTATCAGGCTCAATGGTTGGCTCACTGGGTTTCCCAGGCTCAATGGTTGGTTTACTCATTTTCTTAGGCTCCCTGGTTGCCTGATTACCAGTGGCGTTTCTAGGTGGGGGCGGGGGGTGCGGGTGGCACCCGGGTGACACCCGCCAGAGGGGTGGCAGTAATTACTTTTCTCTAGGTCATTGATTGGATCACTGTTGATTTCAGGCTCACTGGTTGGTTCATTATTTTTCCCAGGCTGACTAGTTGTCTCACTGTTTTTTTTTTGCTCGCTGTGTCTCTCAGGCTCGTTGGTTGGCTCACAGCTTTTCTCAGGCTCACTGGTTGGCTCACTGGTTTTCCCATGCTTAATGGTTGTTCGATTACTTTTCTCTGGGTCATTGGTTTGGCTCAAGCCCTGTACACACGGCCCGGATTCTCGTCAGGAAAAATAAATAAATAAATAAATAAATAAATAAATAAATAAAAATAAAACAAAACACCATAAATAATAAATAAATAAAACCCCATAAATAAATAAATAAATTACATTAAATTAATACAATAAAGTAAAACAACTGACATGTGTCTTATCTGTTTCTAAAAAAATATATATATTAGTGAAATTTTAGGAGGCAAATAAATAAATGAATAAATAAAATAAAATACCATAAATAAATAAAATAAAATAAAATGCCATCAATTAATAAATAAATTGTTTAATTAATAAAATAATTTATTAATGAAATAAAACACCATAAATATGTAAAATAAAATAAAACACAATAATAAAATAAACAAAAAATAATGCAATAGAGTAAAACAAAGGAAATGGGTCTTATCTGTTTAAAAAAATAAAATAAAATAAAGATATTTTAGTGAAATTTTAGGAGGCCAATAGACCCCTTTTGCTCGTTCCAATGCCAGGACGAACGTGAATGACCTCCCGGCAAAGCAAATCTCAGCGGGCGCTCCACCAACTCGTAGGCTGAGAGACGTTGCCGGGATCCACTCTCCTCCGTTTCCCTTCTAATTAATGCCAGTAAGCAATTAATTTCTGTAAATGACTGAAGCGGCTTCTAGAGCCGCCACTCTAAACAGAAGTATTTAAAGAAGAAGTTTGGAGGAGAAGCTCCGGGCCGTGTTATTAAACAAGACGAAACCGTTTTCTCACTTTTTTTTCTTCCATTGCTCATTTCCATTTCACTTCTTTTTTTATCACTGTTTATAAGATCAGAGAAGACCGGACGCGCTGACTAATAAGCAGATAGACACACGGGGGGGGGGGGGGGGGGGGTTGGATTTGTTAAAGGCAAATGAATGCCTTTAACAAATACCCCTTGAAATTTTCCACACTTTCTAATGTTACAACCACAAAATGCAATAGTATTTTTTGGGGATTTTATGTGATAGACAAAGTGGAAGGAAAATTATAAATGATACAAATAAATATGTGAAAAGTGTGGGGGGAGGGGCATTTGCATTCAGGGTTTAGGGTTTAGGGTTAGGGTTGGGGTTTGGGGTTAGGTTCAGGGGGTTAGGGGGTGGGGGTTAGGTTCAGTGGGTTAGGGTTGAGGATTAGGGTTTAGGGTTAGGTTTGAGGGTTAGGGTTTATTGTTAGGGTTGGGGTTTGGGGTTAGGGTTAGGGTTGGGGGTTAGGGGGTGGGGGTTAGGGTTTAAGGTTAGGGTTTAGGGTTAGGGTTTGGGTTAGGTTTAGGGGGTTAGGGTTAGGGTTTGGAGTTAGGGTTGGGGTTTGGGGTTAGGTTCAGGGGGTTAGGGTTTAGGTTAGGGTTTAGGTTAGGGTTGAGGATTAGGGTTTAGGGTAAGGGTTAGGGTTGGGGTTGGGGTTTGGGGTTAGGTTTAGGGGGTTAGGGTTAGGGTTGAGGATTAGGGTTTAGGGTTAGGGTTAGGGTTTAGGGTTAGAGTTAGGGTTTGGTGTTAGGGTTTAGAGTTAGGGTTAGAGTTTAGGGTTTGGGTTAGGGTTTAGGATTAGGGTTGGGGTTGGGGTTGGGGTTTAGGGTTAGGGTTCAGGGTTAGGGGTTAGGGTTAGGGTTTGGGTTAGGGTTCAGGGTTAGGGGTTAGGGTTAGGGCTGGGGTTAGGGTTTAGGGTTTGGGGTTAAGGTTAGGGTTAGAGTTAGGGTTAAGGGTTAGGGTTAGGGGTTAGGGTTAGGGTTAGGGTTAGGGTTAGGGTTTAGGGTTAGGGTTTAGGGTAAGGGTTAGGGTTAGGGTTGGGGTTGGGGTTTGGGTTAGGTTTAGGGGGTTAGGGTTAGGGTTGAGGATTAGGGTTTAGGGTTAGAGTTAGGGTTTGGTGTTAGGGTTTAGAGTTAGGGTTAGGGTTTAGGGTTAGGGTTTAGGATTAGGGTTGGGGTTGGGGTTAGGGTTTAGGGTTAGGGTTCAGGGTTAGGGGTTAGGGATAGGGTTCAGGGTTAGGGTTGGGGTTACGGTTTAGGGTTTGGGGTTAAGGTTAGGGTTAGGGTTAGGGTTTAGGGTTAGGGTTTAGGATTAGGGGTTAGGGTTAGGGGTTAGGGTTAGGGTTGGGGGTTAGGGTTAGGGTTGGGGTTAGGGTTAGGGTTAGGGTTAGAGTTAGGGTTAAGGGTTAGGGTTAGGGTTCAGGGTTAGGGGTTAGGGTTAACCCCATCGCCATCAACGCAACACAGCAATGTTTTTGTTTTTTTTTTCCGATGGAACGGCCCGCTTTGATGGACTTTTAATGGAAACATTGTATCTTATCAAAAACTTAAAAAGGAGAGTGTGTGAACGACTGATCACTTGGCACTGCGAGAGTTCCCGTTTCCATGGCGACCTGCCCGTTTCTGATACTCTGCCACCGCCGCCGCCGAGAGAAAGGATTAATGTCACGTCGAGATGCAAACATCACAGCACAATAAAATAGAAACAGTTGGCAGTCAAATAAGAAAATAAATAATGTGATGATTTCCTAAGATGTCCGGCGGAAGGGATTCATCGCGGATTTCTTAGTTTGAAATGAATCCGCGTCCCGCGATTCGCGGACGTGAAAAAAAAAAAAAAAACGAGCATTGATTAGAAACAGCGGAAACTTTGTTTATTTTATTTCCCTTTGTTCTCTTTTTTTTTTTTTTTTTATTCACAGCGGGGGCGGGGATTGGGATCAAAGCGCATTGTTTGCGTCCGCCGACAATTCGGTCTTTTGAAATGTTATATTATTGATTTCCTTTTTCAGTCTGAGTATTATATATCCGGGGAGAGTAATTGCCGTATTTAGACGTTTTCTTTAATACTTTTTTTATTCTCAGTGCTGCGATTGCTCCAAACAGCAAAATACACATCGGTGGGGGCGGGTTCAACTCCTTAGGGGCTCATTGACTTGCGGTTGGGGGGGAGGGGCGTTAAAAACATCTGGTTCTAGGAATGTTGTCTTCTGTGTGATTTTTCTTTGTCAGTGCCTCCTCATCGGTGCCACCTATTAGAGCCCATCAGTGCCATATATCAGTGCTGCTTATTAGTGCCTCCTCATCAGTGCCCATCTGTGCCACCTTATCTGTGCCACCCATCAGTGTCCATCAGTGCCACCTATCAGTGCCCATCATTGCTCTATATCAGTGCCCATCATTGCCCCCTATTCGTGCCCATCAGTTCTGCCTATCAGTGCCCATCATTGCTCTATATCAGTGCCCATCATTGCCCGCTATTAGTGCCCATCAGTTCTGCCTATCAGTGCCCATCAGTGCCCCCTTATCAGTGCTGCATATTAGTGCCTCCTAAACAGTGCCCATCAATGCCACCTTATCTGTGCCACCTCATCAGTGCCACCCATCAATGTCCATCAGTGCCATATATCAGTGCTGCTTATTAGTGCCTCCTCATCAGTGCCCAGCTGTGCCACCTTATCTGTGCCATCCATCAGTGCCCATCAGTGCCACCTATCAGCGCCCATCATTGCTCTATATCAGTGCCCATCAGTTCCCCCATATTAGTGCCCATCAGTGCCCCCTATTAGTGCTCATCAGTGCTACCTATTAGTGCCTCCTCATCAGTGCCCACCAGTCCCACTTTATCTCTGCCACTTCATCAGTGCCACCCATCAGTGTCCATCAGTGTCACCTATCAGTGCCCATCATTGCTCTATATCAGTGCCTATCATTTCCCCTATTAGTTTCCCCTATTAGTGCCCATCAGTGCTGCATATTAGTGCCTCCCCATCAATGCCACCTCATCAGTGCCCATAAGTGCCAGCCATCAGTGCCCATCAGTGCTACCTATCAGTACCCATCATTGCTCTATATGAGTGCCCATCATTGCCCCCTTATCAGTGCTGCATATCAGAGCGTCCTCATCAGTTCCTATCAGTGCCACCTTATCAGTGCCTATTAGTGCCAAAAAGAATAAAAAAAAAGGTGTTTGAGACACGCTCCCCCAACTACCCCCCCCTAAGCTGCCACAGCCAAGGTGTGCGTGCCACATTCCACAATCAGTGGTGGCAGGGGCCATATATATTTGTTATTACTATGTATATGTATGTATGTATATATATATATATATATATATAAATTATATATATATATATATATTTTTAACTTTATTTTTTTATATATATATATATATATATATATATATATATATATATTATATATATATATATATATATATATATATATATATATTAAATTAAAAAAAAAGTGTTTATAATATAAATATATATATTGTTTACACTTTTTTTTTTTTTACATTACCATGTATGTAAATATATATTCACACACATACAATATATATATATATATATATATATACCGGTATATGCGTGTGTATATTATATATATACATACATGATAAAGTAAAAAAAAAAGTAAAATATATATATATATATATATATATATATATATATATATATATATATATATATATATATATATAGTAAAGTTAAAAAAATAAAAAAAGTGTAAATAACACACAATACATACATATACATGGTAAAGTAAAAAAAAAAAAACGTGTAAATAATATATATATTATTATTATTTACACTTATTTTTTTTAAAACTTTACCATGTATATGTATGTATTGTGTGTTATTTACACTTTTTAATTTTTTTTAACTTTACTATATATATAGATGAATGGAGTGGACAGCCAGGCCCTAAATACTAGATTTATGTTGGCGCTAAAGAAAAGAGAAGGTATATATATTATTATTATTATTTACACTTATCTTTTTTTTCACTACTCTGTATATATATATATATACCTTCTCTTTTCTTTAGCCCTAAAATAAATCCAGTATTTAGGGCCTGGCTGTCCACTCCATTCATCCGGCTGAACATTGTTGGAATTAAACAGCTGGGAAGACAAATTAATATTTTAGCAAAACAGATATTCAGAGAGAGGACAGCTTGGGAGGAATCTTGACAGTTGCATTGTGTAAAGATGTTATTAGAGAACGGTGAGAATTCATTTATTGGAAAAACAGCGACTTTCACAAAGAGAGTAATCATACTCGAGGTGAGACGCAGCTGCTCCACCGCTCTAATATCTTATTGTAAAGACTGGGGGGGAAAAAAAACACGTCCCTGGGAGGAGCTCGTGACATTAAGTGCGATTCGTTAACCAGTTCAGATATCACACCTGTGTGTGTACACCCCCCCCCCCTCCACCCCACCGGAGACATTTTCGGCTATGGGGCTATTTGTTCAGAAATAACATACTTTTATTTTTTTTTATTTTTTTTTTGGACTTTCTATTTTTATTTTTTTTATCTATTTACAAAAAATATGTAAATGTAATTTTTTTTTTAAATAAACAAATAAAGTAGTAAATCGCCCCGATGGATCAGACCAATTTTCACAAATTTCTGCTCTGGGCCTGTTAATTCATAAATACAATTATTTTAATTATTATTATTATTATTATTTTATTTTTTTATGAAACAGGCTTTCTATATTTTTTCTTGCAATTGGTAGACAAAAATTTGAAGATATTCTATTCTACCACCACTCCACACCACCTCACCGCCACCACTCCACCACCACCATCCCACGACCACCCTACCACCACCACTTCACTACCACCATCCCACCACCACTCCACCAAAATCATCCCACGACCATCCTACCATCACTACTTCACTACCACCATCCCACCACCACTCCACCAAAATCATCCCATGACCACTCCTCCACCACCAATTCACTACCACTATCCCAAAACTACTACTCCACCAAAATCATCCCATGACCACTCCTCCACCACCAATTCACTACCACCATCCCACCACCACTCCACCAAAATCATCCCATGACCACTCCTATACCACCAATTCACTACCACCATCCCACCACTACTCCACCAAAATCATCCCATGACCACTCCTCCACCACCAATTCACTACCACTATCCCACCACCACTCCACCAAAATCATCCCATGACCACTCCTCCACCACCAATTCACTACCACCATCCCACCACCACTCCACCAAAATCATCCCATGACCACTCCTCCACCACCAATTCACTACCACTATCCCACCACCACTCCACCAAAATCATCCCATGACCACTCCTCCACCACCAATTCACTACCACCATCCCACCACCACTCCACCAAAATCATCCCATGACCACTCCTCCACCACCAATTCACTACCACTATCCCAAAACTACTACACCACCAAAATCATCCCATGACCACTCCTCCACCACCAATTCACTACCACCATCCCACCACCACTCCACCAAAATCATCCCATGACCACTCCTCCACCACCAATTCACTACCACCATCCCACCACCACTCCACCAAAATCATCCCATGACCACTCCTCCACCACCAATTCACTACCACTATCCCAAAACTACTACTCCACCAAAATCATCCCATGACCACTCCTCCACCACCAATTCACTACCACCATCCCACCACTACTCCACCAAAATCATCCCATGACCACTCCTCCACCACCAATTCACTACCACTATCCCAAAACTACTACTCCACCAAAATCATCCCATGACCACTCCTCCACCACCAATTCACTACCACCATCCCACCACCACTCCACCAAAATCATCCCATGACCACTCCTCCACCACCAATTCACTACCACCATCCCACCACTACTCCATCAAAATCATCCCATGACCACTCCTCCACCACCAATTCACTACCACTATCCCACCACCACTCCACCAAAATCATCCCATGACCACTCCTCCACCACCAATTCACTACCACCATCCCACCACTACTCCACCACCACCATCCCACCA
>CM056057.1:211811950-211864450 GCA_029574335.1 Rana kukunoris
TATATTTTTATTTTACATAATTTTTTTTATTTTTACACTTTTTTTTTACGTTTTTTTTTTTATTATCACTTTTATTCCTATTACAAGGAATGTAAACATCCCTTGTAATAGGAATCAGTGTGACAGGTCCTCTTTATGGAGAGAGGCGGGGTCAATAAGACCACCCCCTCCCCCCCACATCTCTCCTCCAGGCTTGAAAGCATTAAATTGTGAAAAAAAATTCACCTATGTCATGCCGACAGCCGCGATTGCGGCTTTGTTTACTTCCGGGTACCCGGGCGTGACGTCATAACGTCGCGCCCGGGCCTCCGACGGTCATAGAGATGACTGGAGACCATCTGGTCCCCAGTCATCTCTATGCTTCCCCAGCCAGCGCCGGCCGATTCGCTCTCCGGGCCCCCGATGGCACGGGAGAGCCCGGAGAAGCACCGGATGGCGGCAGGAGGGGGGGGGACACGTCCCCTCCCGCCGCCTATAAGAACGATCAAGCGGCGGAACTCGTTCTTATGGTGCACAGAATCGGCGGCTGAAGGCGGTGATATCGCTCGCCGAGTTTTCATAGAGCGCTGACCTTCTTCGGTGACAAGTCAGAAATTCGCACTTTCGTTTGCAAAACGGGCAAAAAAATAAATAAAAGACGAGAGTCAGCCGGAGGAAGTTGGTGGCAGTTCGTGATCCAGAGCGGTGCCAGGCGAGAGATGAAACGCGTCGTCCTCTTTTTCTCGGGGCGTTTGTAAGAAACGGCATGATTTTTTATCCGGGGGGGGGGGGTTAGCTGAATGTCACATTAACTGATTTTGTGGCCCCCTTGTACTGTGGGCGAGTGGCGCAGTACAACATACCGGTACGTCGCGGGTTTGCTTTCAGGTTTCGAGTACAAGTGCACGACCCCCTGCCTTCCCGTGCTGTGATTGGACGCAGCAAGAGTTTGGCAGATGTGATTGATGAATGTCACATTAACTGCTTGTTGCCCCCGTGTACTGCGGGCAAGTAGCGAAGTACCACACACTGGTATGTTGCATGTTTGGGGCACGTGTGCGTGCGCGCGCCCCAATGCCTTCCCGTGCTGTGATTGGACTCAGCAAGAGTTTGGAAGATGTGATTGCTGATGAATGTCACATTAAATGCTTGTCGCCCCCTTGTACCCCATAATCTCCTATTGCCCAAGGGCCCCATGAGTTGTCAGTCTGCCCCTGTGTTTGTGTATACAGTACTGTGTGGCCACATAATTAATTACCTGGGGGCCCCATGATCTCCTTTTGCCTGGGGGCCCATAATCTCCTATTGCCCGAGGGTCCCATAATTTCCTATTGCCCGAGGGTCCCATAATGTCCTATTGCTCAGGGGCCCCATAATGTCCTATTGCTCAGGGGCCCCATAATGTCCTATTGCTCAGGGGCCCCATAATGTCCTATTGCTCGGGGGCCCCATAATGTCCTATTGCCTGGGGGCCCCATAATCCCCTATTGCCCGAGGGCCCCATAATCCCCTATTGCCTGGGGGCCCCATGATCTATTGCTTGGGGGCCCCATAATCTCCTATTGCCCGAGGGCCCCATAATCCCCTATTGCCTGGGGCCCCATAATCTCCTATTGCCCGAGGGCCCCATGAGTTGTCAGCCCGCCCCTGTGTGTGTGTGTATACAATACTGTGTGGCCCCATAATCTCCTATTGCCTGGGGGCCCCATAATCTCCTATTGCCTGGGGGCCCCATAATCTCCTATTGCCTGGGGGCCCTATAATCTCCTATTGCCCGGGGCCCTATAATCTCCTATTGCCCGGGGCCCCATAATCCCCTATTGCCCGGGGGCCCCATAATCCCCTATTGCCCGGGGGCCCCATAATCTCCTATTGCCCGGGGGCCCCATAATCTCCTATTGCCCGGGGGCCCCATAATCTCCTATTGCCCGAGGGCCCCATAATGTCCTATTGCTCAGGGGCCCCATAATGTCCTATTGCCTGGGGGGCCAAATAATCTTCTATTGCCCGAGGGCCCCATAATGTCCTATTGCCCGAGGGCCCCATAATGTCCTATTGCCCGAGGGCCCCATAATGTCCTATTGCCCGAGGGCCCCATAATGTCCTATTGCCCGAGGGCCCCATGAGTTGTCAGTCCGCCCCCTTGCACGGTTTTGCATAAATCTCCATTATTGCCCTCCGTTGCTCCTTTAGATCCCAGTCCTGACGTTTGTTGTACTTTTCTTTTGTTTAATAGTTCCGATTCGCCGTAGAAAGACGAAGGTCAAACTTTTTAGCCTTTCAAACCAAATACATCTGGGCACTTTTTTTTTTGCATCACAAAAGCCGCGTCGTCTGCCAATATGTGCCGTTCTTCGCTTCTTATTTTTCAGGCGTGCGGCGCGTTTCGTCAGCACAATCTGTTGCTGAGTCAGGCCCAGGTGACAGAAGGTTCCTAAAGGGGGGGAGAGCGGGTTACCGTGCTCCCAATTCACTCGGCAGATGTTCCGACATGGCCGGTGTGCGGATCTCACCGCGCTGAAGGATGGCACTTCAAGGGAACCGGTGTCACCGGCAAAGATCGCCGTCCAGTTTGTTAAGATTATACATTATATAGCTCTGATATATACCGAGAACACTGAGCCAATCACATCAGTCCAATGGCATCACTAGGGTTGGTGTCACCCGGTGTGGAAAAAAAATGATGTCACCCCCCCCCACAGTACAGACCCCCCTCCCCTAACTACAGACCCCCCTCCCACAGTATATATTCCCCCTCCCTCAGTACAGACCCCCCCACTAAGTTCAGACCCCCCTCCATCAATATAGACCCCCTCCCCAAGTATAAACCTCCCCCTCAGTACAGACACCCCCACCTCAGTGCATACCCCCTCAGTGTAGACCCCCAAGCAGTACAGACACCTCCCCAGTGCAGACCCTCTCAGTTACAGACACCCCCCAATTAGACACCCCCTCAGTTAAAGGCACCCTCCAGTGCAGACCCCCAGCAGTACAGACCCCCCTCAGTTACAGACACCCCCCTCAGTTACAGACACCCCCCTCGGTTACAGACACCCCCCTCGGTTACAGACACCCCCCTCGGTTACAGACACCCCCCTCGGTTACAGACACCCCCCTCGGTTACAGACACCCCCCTCGGTTACAGACACCCCCCTCGGTTACAGACACCCCCCTCGGTTACAGACACCCCCCTCGGTTACAGACACCCCCCTCGGTTACAGACACCCCCCTCGGTTACAGACACCCCCCTCGGTTACAGACACCCCCCTCGGTTACAGACACCCCCCTCGGTTACAGACACCCCCCTCGGTTACAGACACCCCCCTCGGTTACAGACACCCCCCTCGGTTACAGACACCCCCCTCGGTTACAGACACCCCCCTCGGTTACAGACACCCCCCTCGGTTACAGACACCCCCCTCGGTTACAGACACCCCCCTCGGTTACAGACACCCCCCCAGTTACAGACCCCCCTCAGTACAGTACAGACCCCCCCTCAGTACAGACCCCCCTCTGTTACAGACACCCCTCTGTTACAGACACCCCCCTCAGTTACAGACATCCCCTCAGTTACAGACCCCCCCGGTGCAAACCCCCCCTAGTGCAGACCCCAGTAGTACAGACAGCCACCCCAACATTAGACACCTCCCCTTACCTTACAAACCTCAGAAAAGCAGAAGATACACACATCGATGTGTCCCTCGAGTGCGGACTCCTCCTCCTCAGCTTCCTTCTCGCTCCACGAGGCCCACAGTGCTGCTACCCATGGGTGTCACCCCTCTGGTGGGTGTCACCTGGGTGCGGCCCGCCTCCCCCTGCACCTGACGAGCAACACTGCTGCATCAGTCTCTGTGCCAGAGGAGCTTACACTCTAATGTCCCTGTAACAGTATGGCCCATGGGACCCAGAGACTTTTGAAGGATGCGGGGTACTCCTGTGCCAGCTTCACCAATGACTCCTATGTCTAGGGTCATCCTATGTCCCATAGGGGCATAGGATGACTGAGAAATGATATCTCGGATTACATGAAATGGGACATTAATGATAATTCATGTATTGCAGGATATCTTAAAATATTACAAGTTGTTCATTTATTCTGACCCCAACAGGTCAATAGAGTGACTCATTCAATGTGTAACATAGACTGTTGAGGTGCTAATTAAGTCTACCTGGCCGTAGTGATGGGGCTTGCTGTGATTGCATTCTGTTATCTATTGTGCTAATTAAGTCTGCTCCTAAGATATTTCATTGTGTATGCTAATGACACTGTTTTGTGTGAAAATACTATTGTTAATAGATGTGGAATGTGACTTGTCAGCTGTAGTAATTAACTCCTGTAGATTCGGTGCCAGAACGTCTGACATAGGAATGTGTATTGTGTATCAGGTGAATAGCTTGTCGCAGAGTCAGAATGTCTAGGTAATGACTAATAATTAACTCACCTGAATGTCATTATCTAAAAGAAAGTGTATTGAAGTTCCTTGTGTAATGTGGTGGGTGGAGTTGATTCATTGTTCACTTGGTTTCTAAACTGTATACTGAATGTTCCTTATATTGGTGATCAGTGAGAAGAATGTCCCTTACATTGGTGATCAGTGGGAAGAATGTCCCTTACATTGGTGATCAGTGAGAAGAATGTACATTGGTGATCAGTGAGAAGAATGACCCTTACATTGGTGATCAGTAGGAAGAATGTCCCTTACATTGGTGATCAGTGAGAAGAATGTTCCTTACATTGGTGATCAGTAGGAAGAATGTTCCTTACATTGGTGATCAGTGGGAAGAATGTTCCTTACATTGGTGATCAGTGGGAAGAATGTCCCTTACATTGGTGATCAGTGAGAAGAATGCTCCTTACATTGGTGATCAGTGAGAAGAATGTCCCTTACATTGGTGATCAGTGGGAAGAATGTCCCTTACATTGGTGATCAGTGAGAAGAATGTCCCTTACATTGGTGATCAGTGAGAAGAATGCTCCTTACATTGGTGATCAGTGAGAAGAATGTTCCTTACATTGGTGATCAGTGAGAAGAATGTACATTGGTGATCAGTGAGAAGAGTGACCCTTACATTGGTGATCAGTAGGAAGAATGTCCCTTACATTGGTGATCAGTGAGAAGAATGTTCCTTACATTGGTGATCAGTGAGAAGAATGTCCCTTACATTGGTGATCAGTGAGAAGAATGTCCCTTACATTGGTGATCAGTGAGAAGAATGTTCCTTACATTGGTGATCAGTGAGAATAATGTCCCTTACATTGGTGATCAGTGGGAAGAATGTCCCTTACATTGGTGATCAGTGAGAAGAATGTCCCTTACATTGGTGATCAGTGAGAAGAATGTTCCTTACATTGGTGATCAGTGAGAAGAATGTCCCTTACATTGGTGATCAGTGGGAAGAATGTTCCTTACATTGGTGATCACTGATCAGTGGGAAGAATGTCCCTTACATTGGTGATCAGTGAGAAGAATGTCCCTTACATTGGTGATCAGTGGGAAGAATGTCCCTTACATTGGTGATCAGTGAGAAGAATGTCCCTTACATTGGTGATCAGTGAGAAGAATGTCCCTTACATTGGTGATCAGTGAGAAGAATGTCCCTTACATTGGTGATCAGTGAGAAGAATGTCCCTTACATTGGTGATCAGTGAGAAGAATGTCCCTTACATTGGTGATCAGTGGGAAGAATGTTCCTTACATTGGTGATCAGTGAGAAGAATGTCCCTTACATTGGTGATCAGTGAGAAGAATGTCCCTTACATTGGTGATCAGTGGGAAGAATGTTCCTTACATTGGTGATCAGTGAGAAGAATGTCCCTTACATTGGTGATCAGTGAGAAGAATGTCCCTTACATTGGTGATCAGTGAGAAGAATGTCCCTTACATTGGTGATCAGTGAGAAGAATGTCCCTTACATTGGTGATCAGTGGGAAGAATGTCCCTTACATTGGTGATCAGTGAGAAGAATGTCCCTTATATTGGT
This sequence comes from Rana kukunoris, assembly GCA_029574335.1. Taxonomy (NCBI): domain Eukaryota; kingdom Metazoa; phylum Chordata; class Amphibia; order Anura; family Ranidae; genus Rana; species Rana kukunoris. The sequence goes on from CM056057.1 coordinate 211,817,912, forward strand.
GATCAGTGGGAAGAATGTCCCTTACATTGGTGATCAGTGGGAAGAATGTCCCTTACATTGGTGATCAGTGGGAAGAATGTCCCTTACATTGGTGATCAGTGGGAAGAATGTCCCTTACATTGGTGATTAGTGAGAAGAATGTCCCTTACATTGGTGATCAGTGAGAAGAAATATTCTTAACCACTTCCGTACCGTAGGACGTCATATGGGGGATATCTGACTGATGGGGGCAGCTACAGGCATCATTCAGATATCCTTTTTTTCAGGCGTCGATTCTGCGCACTATAAGAACAATCATAGCGGCGCTTCCGCCGCTTGATCGTTCTTACAGGTGGCGGGAGGGTACATCCCCCCCTCCTGCCTCCATCCGGTGCTTCTCTGGGCTCCCCCGTGGCATCGGAGGCCCGGAGAGAGAATCGGCTGCTGCCGAATGAAGAGCATAGAGATTTCCTGTTACCAGATGGTCACTGGTCATCTCTATGACCGTCGGAGGCCCGGGCGCGATGTGATGACGTCATGCCCAGGTACTCAGAAGTAAACAAAGCCGCGATTGTGGCTGTCGGCATGAGATTAGTAATTTTCTCCCCCGATCTCATGCTTTCCAGCCTGGAGGAGAGATGAGGGATCTTATTAACCCCGCATCTCTCCATAAAGAGGACCTGTCACACACTATTCCTATTACAAGGGATGTTTAGAAGGCCACTGAGAAGAATGTCCTTCTTACATTGGTGGTCAGACTGCCACCCTTGCATCCGGCTAGTCAGGCTACTGGCACTGTCACGTCAAGTCAAGTGTCATTGGCCCTAGACTTATCAGATGGGAAGTCAACCAGTCACAGCTCAAGGAACCCCCAAGCAACCTTTGGAGAAATCTTGGGGGTTCCATGGAACCTTGGTTGAGGACGGATGGTACAAATCACGGCCAAACCTTCTAACATTCAAAGCCGATAAACCGCGTAGGCGCATATTTTATTTCCGAGAACAGAAAAATCTGTCTTTTTATCAGTATGAAAAGTGTACATTTAGGTTGCGGTGGGCAGTAACGGGGGTGGCGGGGGAGGGGAGACAAACATTCCAAGGGAAAGTTCAAAAGAGCAAACGGTGAAAAGGCTCTTAATGGACGGCGATGTCATTCGCTAAAGGACTTTACCAAAGTGTTAAATGAAGAGAACAGCTTGAGCGGAATTCTACCGGTTCTGAGGAACGCGGCCTTGGGGGGGTTTTCTTAGCTTCTTATTCTCTTTCACCAGAATCCAAACCTTGCGTTTCCATAATGTTCTATAATAGAGAGGCTTTTATTAAGAACAAATGTCGCGCCTGACTTTGCGAAAGAATTTATTTTATCGACTGAAACGTATTCACGTGAATCCACAGATTGTTGTGCCGTGGCCGAGCTTGACCGGCATGGAGGCATTCCTTCGACTAGCTGTCATCTTTAGAATTAACCTTCTGGTAGAGGGGGGTGGGGGGCGGAGGGGGGGGGCAGAGGGGGGGCGGTTCGAGTCCTGGAATAGCGAGTCCGCGCCGAGAAAATAGAACTTTAAAGAGATGAAAATCTGCAAGAAAAAATAAAAATAAGTTGTCCAGCCCTGGACAGTATTTGCACCCTTGGCATTGAACTTGCATGGTCTGCTTTAAAACTGAGGTCCATCAGGGCTGGACTGGGACAAAAATTTGGCCCTGGACTTCATCCAGACTGGCCCACTTTGATAGATGACAGGTCTCTCCTATGCCGGCCAGTCAATGCCCCCCCGGCCGGCCAGCCATCCAAGCAGCCCATGCTGCTCCTCTATCCCCCCCCCATGATGCTCTGGTCCCCCATGTGCTCTGCTGGTCCCCTGCATGCTTTTCTGATCCCCTGCATGCTCGTCTGGTCCCCCATGTGCTCCACGTACTCCTCTTTTCCCCCCATGCTGCTCTGGTTCCCCATGTGCTCTGCTGGTCCCCCCAATGTGTTCCGCTGGTCCCCCATATGCTCAACCCCCCCATGCAGCTCTGGTTCCCAATATGCTCCTCTCTTTCCAACCCCCTATATGCTGCTCTGGTTCCCCATATGCTCCTCTCTTTTCTACCCCCCCCCCCATGCTGCTTTAAAACTGAGGTTTAGCCATGATTATATTTTGCCTTCACTCATTTCTCCTTTCCCCGTAGTCAGGGCTGGACGGGGACAAACATTTGGCCCTGGACTTCATCAAGACTGGCCTACTTTGACAGATGACAGGTCTCTTTCAATGCCGGCCAGACAATGCCTCCCCCGGCCGGCCACTCAAGCAGCCCATGCTGCTCCTGTAATCCCCCCCATGCTGCTCTGGTCCCCCATGTGCTCTGCATACTTCTCTATTCCCCCCCATGCTGCTCTGGTCCCCCATGTGCTCCACTGGTTCCCACATGCTGCTCTGGTCCCCCCATGTGTTCCGCTGCACCCCCATACTCATCTGGTCCCCCATATGCTCCTCTCTTTCCTACCCCCCTCATGTTGCTCTGGTTCCCCCATATGCTCATCCCCCCATGCTGCTCTGGTCCCCAGTATGCTCCTCTCTTTCCTACCCCCCTCATGCTGCTCTGGTACCCCATATGCTCACCCCCCCATGCTGCTCTGGTCCCCAGTATGCTCCTCTCTTTCCTACCCCCCTCATGCTGCTCTATTCCCCCATGTGCTCACCCACCCCCCCATGCTGCTCTGGTTCCCCATGTGCTCCTCTCTGCCCCCCATGCTACTCTGGTCTCCCATATGCTCCTCTCTTTTCTACCCCCCCCCCATGCTGCTTTAAAACTGAGGTTCAGCTGTGATTATATTTTGCCTTCACTCATTCCTCCTTTCCCCGTCGTCAGGGGCCAGGCCTGGCCGGGACAACAATTTGGCCCACTTGGACTGATGACAGGTCTCTCCCATGCCGGCTGGACAATGCCCCTGCCGGCTGGCCATCCAAGCAGCCCATGCTGCTCCTGTATTCCCCCCATGATGCTCTGGTCCCCCATGTGCTCCTCTGGTCCCCCGCATGCTCCTCTGGTCCCCCATGTGCTCTGTGTACTCCTCTTTCCCCCCCATGCTGCTCTGGTTCCCCATGTGCTCTGCTGGTCCCCCCATGCTGCTTTGGTCTTCCATGTTTTCTGCTGGCCCCCCCATACTCCTCTGGTCCACCATATTCTCATCTCCCCCCATGCTCCTCTGGTCCCCCATGTTCTCCATGTACTCCTCTATTCCCCCCATGCTACTCTGGTTCCCCATGTGCCCTTCTGGTCCCCCCATGCTGCTCTGGTCCCCCATGTTTTCTGCTGGCCCCCCTAAACTCCTCTGGTCCACCATAAGCTCATCTCCCCCATGCTGCTCTGGTCCTCCATATGCTCCTCTCTTTCCTACCCCCCCCCCCATGCTGCCCTGTTCCCCCATATGCTCCTCTCATCCCCCGCCATGCTGCTCTGTTCTTTTTGGGTGGCTGGGCCTATATTAAGGTAGGGGCCTTTAGCTGGAGCTCCAATAGCCCCCTACATTAATCCAGCCCTACTCAGGGTGCAGATTTAAGTCCAATTAGAGCTTCAGGCACAAATCACGTGCTTCTAAAATAAAAATAAAACATTGAATTCCATGCGTCCGGCACCCTACTGCAGATTAGGAGCCGAACGCATGGATTAGGGGGGGGCGGCTCTAGGCTTTTTGAGGCCTTAGGCAAGTCTGAGACATGAGACCCCATTCACATCTATAATGGGAAAAAATTATTCAAGAGATAAAAATGAACTGTATAAATTGCATATATGAAGAGTTTTGAACTCTATGAACTATAAATTCACGTTTATAGAATTTTCTCTAAACAATTCTTTAGGAAAATTAGGCGGCTGCGAGGCCCCTGTTGAGGGAGAGGCCTAAGGTGACCGTCTAATGCGTTGGGACATACCATTTTTTACGATTCTGTAGTTGGGAATGGCATTAGTACCTCTTTTATGTTCTATTATTTATTTTTTTTGTCTAGTAGTCCATTAACGATAAAAACAAAAAGGTTAAAAAAAAAGAAGATCTTCCCTATCATCGAATCCCCGTATCTAAGTGTTTCTGAGTCTTTCTCCAGCAGAAATAAAAGCCGCGTTTCAGCAGACTCTGTCTCTGTCCGCATGGGTAATAATCTGCAGACATCAGGAGAGGGACCCCTGCCAACAACCGCATCACCCAAGTCACAACGTTTTTTGCTGGCCCATTAACTGTGGGTGTGAGCGAGGTGAGCGGATCATTGGACGAGCGCTAATCAATGCACTTCTGCGTCTGCCTCTCTCAGCAGATATTTTAAAAAGGTCACCGTCCGCCGGGCTATGAATCGGGAAAAAAAATAGTTTTTCTGTATGGCTGGGGTCTTCATGGCAAAGTCCTCACATGTATTCATTATGCTCACCCCCCCCCCATGCTGCTCTGGTCCCCCATATGCTCCTCTCACCCCCCCATGCTGTTCTGGTCTCCCATATGCTCCTCTCATCCCCCCAGGCTGCTCTGGTCCCCCATATGCTCATCTGCCCCCCCCCATGCTGATCTGGTCCCCCATATGCTCATCCCCCCATGCTGCTCTGGTCCCCCATATTCTCCTCTCATCCCCCCATGCTGCTCTGGTCCCCCATATTCTCCTCTCATCCCCCCATGCTGCTCTGGTCCTCCATATTCTCCTCTTATCCCCCCCATGCTGCTCTGGTCCCCCATATACTCCTCTCATCCCCCCATGCTGCTCTGGTCCTCCATATTCTCCTCTTATCCCCCCCATGCTGCTCTGGTCCCCCATATACTCCTCTCATCCCCCCATGCTGCTCTGGTCCCCCATATGCTCATCCCCCCCCATGCTGTTCTGGTCCCCCATATGCTCACCACCCATGCTGCTCTGGTCCCCCATATGCTCATCTACCCCCCCCCCTCATGCTGCTCTGGTCCCCCATATGCTCTTCTCCCCCCAATGCTGCTCTGGTCCCCCAGAGTCTCCTCTCATCCCCCCATGCTGCTCTGATCCTCCATATGCTCATCTCCCCACCCCTATGCTGCTCTGGTCCCCCATATGCTCATCTCCTCCCCCCTATGCTGCTCTGGTCCCCCATATGCTCCTCTCAGCCCCCATGCGGCTCTGGTCCCCCATATGCTCATCTACTCCCCATGCTGCTCTGGTCCCCCATATTCTCCTCTGGTCCCCTATATGCTCATCTCCCCATGCTGCTCTGGTCCACCATATTCTCCTCTCATCCCCCCATGCTGCTCTGGTCCCCCAGAGTCTCCTCTCATCCCCCCATGCTGCTCTGATCCTCCATATGCTCATCTCCCCCCCCATGCTGCTCTGGTCCCCCATATGCTCATCTCCTCCCCCCATATGCTGCTCTGGTCCCCCATATGCTCCGCTCACCCCCCCCCATGCTGCTCTGGTCCCCCATATGAATCGGGAAACAAATCGTTGTTCTGTCTGACAGGGGTCCTCACAGCAAAGTCCTCACATGTCTCCATTATTGAAGGATTTGCATAAAGAATAAAAATAAAGCACAATGGGTACCCGTGGCGGAGGCATCCCGTGAGCTCTTCGGGCCTTTTGGCTAAGATCGAGTGTAGTATGTGTTCTTATCAGTGTCCAGTAGGAGGCGCCCTGCTGTTCTTAGATGGCTGGCTGTATAGTACCCCTGCCGGTAGGATGGGGGTCCTAAATAATCTCCCCTGTAGGAAGGAACCCGATTAGGAAGGAAGTGTTCACCGCATTTGGTTGGCGGCACTTCTCCTGTGTGGGGGATTCCGAGGGGCCAGGGGCGGACTGACCATTCGGCACTGCCTGAGGGCCCCATGCCACTAGGGGGCCCCATCAGGGTTGCCAGCCTCAATAAAACCAGGGACGACATGTAAAAATCTGTATTTTTTTCTAAAAAAAACCCTCAGCACAACTTCCAGGGCACCCTCCTCACCCATCAGACATATGCAGCCAATAAAACATCTGGGACCCAGTAAGGTGGCAAACCACCCCTCTAAGAATTTCCTATGCCTTGGGAGAAAGGAGAGAGGGGGGTCCCGTCCCAGCACAGCACAGATAGAGAGAGAGCGAGAGAGGGAGGAATGTAGAGAGAAGGGATTAGAGAGGAGGAGCAAGAAGGAGAGAGAGAGAGGGGGGAGGGATGGAGAGAGAAGGGAATAGAAAGGGGGAGGGATAGAGAGAAGGGAATAGAGAGGGGGAGCAAGAGGGAGAGAGAGAGAGAGAGGGGGGGGGGGGAAGGGAAGAGAAAAGAGAGGGATGGAGAGAGAAGGGATTAGAGAGGAGGAGCAAGAGGGAGAGAGAGAGGGGGGAGGGATGGAGAGAGAAGGGAATAGAAAGGGGGAGGGATAGAGAGAAGGGAATAGAGAGGAGGAGCAAGAGGGAGAGAGAGAGGGGGAGGGATGGAGAGAGAAGGGAATAGAGAGGGGGAGCAAGAGGGAGAGAGAGAGGGGGAGGGATGGAGAGAGAAGGGAAGAGAAAGGGGGAGGGATGGAGAGAGAAGTGATTAGAGAGGAGGAGCAAGAGGAAGAGAGAGGGGGGGAGGGATGGAGAGAGAAGGGAATAGAGAGGGGGAGCAAGAGGGAGAGAGAGAGGGGGAGGGATGGAGAGAGAAGGGAAGAGAAAGGGGGATTGATAGAGAGAGAAGGGATTAGAGAGGAGGAGCAAGAGGGAGAGAGAGAGAGGGAGGGATGGAGAGAGAAGGGAATAGAAAGGGGGAGGGATAGAGAGAAGGGAATAGAGAGGGGGAGCAAGAGGGAGAGAGAGAGGGGGGAGGGATGGAGAGAGAAGGGAAGAGAAAAGGGGGAGGGATAAAGAGAAGGGAATAGAGAGGGCGAGCAAGAGGGAGAGAGAGAGAGAGAGGGGGGGGGAGGAATGGAGAGAGAGAAGGGAATAGAGAGGGGGAGCAAGAGGGAGAGAGAGAGAGGGGAGGGATGGAGAGAGAAGGGAAGAGAAAAGGGGGAGGGATAAAGAGAAGGGAATAGAGAGGGCGAGCAAGAGGGAGAGAGAGAGAGAGAGGGGGGGGGAGGAATGGAGAGAGAAGGGAATAGAGAAGGGGAGCAAGCGGAAGGGAGAAAGAGGAAGGGAGGAAGGGAGAGAAAGAGAAAGAGAGGGGGGAGAGGAATGGAATGAGAAGGGAATAGAGAGGGGGAGCAAGAGAGAGAGATATATAAAGAGAGGGAGAGAGAGGGGGTGGAGAGAGAGAGAGAGGGGGAGGGATAGAGAGAAGGGAATAAAGAGGAGGAGCAAGAGGGAGAGAGAGAGAGGGGGGAGGGATGGAGAGAAGGGAATAGAGAGGGGGAGGGATGGAGAGAGAAGGGAATAGAGGGGGAGGGATGGAGAGGGAAGGGAATAGAGAGGGGGAGCAAGAGGGAGGGAGGGAGAGAGGGAGAGAGAAGGGGAGAGAGACGGGGGAGAGAGGGGTAGGCGAAGCCGTCGGCATCAACATCAGTAATTGAGCACAGGCAAATTAAGCAGCCGCGAGGCCCCGGTGAGTGCAAGGCCTTAGGCGGCCACTTAGTTACAGAGCCGCCACTGCATGTTTTAGAATGGCCCAGTCACAGTCCAGACCTAAATCCCATTGAGAATCTGTGGCAAGACTTGAAAATTGCTGATCACAGACGCTCTCCATCCAATCTGACAGAGACAGAGATATTTTACAAAGAAGAATGGGCAGAAATGTCCCTCCCTCTCTAGATGTGCAAAGCTGGTAGAGACACCCCCAAAAAGACTTGTAGAGAAAGGGGGTTCTACAAAGTATTGACTCCGGGGGGCGCCATACAAATGCCCCTCCCCCTCACTTTGTGTTGTGTCTAACACATAAAATCCCAATAAAATACATTTACGTTTTTTGGGTGTAACATGAGAAAATGTGGAAAATGTCAAGGGGGTGTGAATACTTTTTTTCATGTACAGTGTGTATATATATATATATATATATATATATATATATATATATATAATTGTTACCAGCGCGGCTTGTGAAATCCTGTCACTGTTTTTAAAGCATTTTTTTTTTTATGGTTGGCACGTGAGGTTGGCAACATCTATCATTCTAATTTAGAATGCGCGTGTGCGCGTACGGAGCGCCGCGTAAGCAAATGAATTGTTTTTGCGTTATACTTTCAACAGGTTATTTAGGTTTCGGATTTCTCAGAACACGAACAGAATATTTTGATGGTTCCTTTATTTTTTATTTTTTTTATAATAATATATATATATATTTGTGTTGGTTTCAGTAATTTCTTATTGAAAATGTCATGGTAACAATAATATACAACGTTTGCAACATTGTAGTGCGCAGCCCGGGTGCCTCAGATAATTCCGGAATTGTACCGATAAATTGATCAAATGTAGGATATATATCCTATAATACGGTTTCGGTAGAGATCAGTGGCGGCTGGTGCTCAAAACTTTATTTTTGGGGGGGGGCGCAAACAAACGGAAAAAAATAACAATTGCAGCCTCACTGTGTCCATCAAACGCAGCCACTGTGCCCATCAATTTTACCACTGTACCCTGTAATTGTCGCCACTGTGCCCATCAATTATCACCACTGTGCCATGCCATCGAATGCAGCCACTGTGCCTTCAATTGTTGCCACTGTGCCCTGAAATTGCCCTGGGGGGGAGATGTGGATATTACAGTGGGGGGGGGGGGTGGATATTACACTGGGGGGAGATGTGGATATTACAGTGGGGGAGGGGGAGATGTGGATATTACAGTGGGGGGGGGGGGAGATGTGGATATTACAGTTGGGGAGAGATGTGGATATTACAGTGGGGGGGGGGGATGTGGATATTACAGTGGGGGGAGATGTGGATATTACAGTGGGGGGGAGATGTGGATATTACAGTGGGGGGGAGATGTGGATATTACAGTGGGGGGGAGATGTGGATATTACAGTTGGGGGGGGGGAGATGTGGATATTACAGTTGGGGGGGGGGGGGAGATGTGGATATTACAGTTGGGGGGGGAGATGTGGATATTACAGTTGGGGAGAGATGTGGATATTACAGTGGGGGGAGATGTGGATATTACAGTGGGGGGGGGGAGATGTGGATATTACGCTGGGGGGAAGATGTGGATATTACACTGGGGGGAGATGTGGATATTACAGTGGGGGGGGAGATGTGGATATTACAGTGGGGGATGTGGATATTACAGTGGGGGGGGGGGAGATGTGGATATTACAGTGGGGGGTGGATATTACACTGGGGGGAGATGTGGATATTACAGTGGGGGGGAGATGTGGATATTACACTGGGGGGGGGGAGGAGATGTGGATATTACAGTGGGGGGAGATGTGGATTTTACAGTGGGGGTGTGTGGATTTTACAGTGGGGGTGTGTGGATATTACAGTGGGGGGGAGAGATGTGGATATTACAGTGGGGGAGATGTGGATATTACAGTGGGGGATGTGGATATTACAGTGGGGGGGGGAGATGTGGATATTACAGTGGGGGGATGTGGATATTACACTGGGGGGAGATGTGGATATTACAGTGGGGGGGGATGTGGATATTACACTGGGGGGGAGGAGATGTGGATATTACAGTGGGGGGAGATGTGGATTTTACAGTGGGGGGGGGGGGGAGATGTGGATATTACAGTGGGGGGAGATGTGGATATTACAGTGGGGGAGATGTGGATATTACAGTGGGGGATGTGGATATTACAGTGGGGGGGGGGGGTGTGGATATTACAGTGGGGGATGTGGATATTACAGTAGGGGAGAGATGTGGATATTACAGTGGGGTAGATGTGGATATTACAGTGGGGGGGAGATGTGGATATTACAGTGGGGGGAGATGTGGATATTACAGTGTGGTGTGTGGATATTACAGTGGGAGATGTGGATATTACAGTGGGGTGAGATGTGGATATTACAGTGGGGGGGAGATGTGGATATTACAGTGGGGGGGAGATGTGGATATTACAGTGGGGGGGAGATGTGGATATTACAGTGGGGGGGAGATGTGGATATTACAATGGGGGGAGATTTTTTTTTGCTGATCCGGTCGTTGCACCCCTAGTGCCCGTGCCCATGCTGGCAGCGTGTGGGCGTTAACGCCCACTCTTTTGTGTTCCTCTGTGGCAATGCTCGGCACTGTGGTGTGAACCGGCCCTTACTATTGGCTGAAAGAGTGCGATAAACATATCCCGTTCTTTATAAAGCGTCTTGCTCAAGGTTATCAGGACAGCTGACTGGATTGCACCACTTCGAGAACGTACAAATGTATTATTTCAGGCGTATGCGCAAATCATCGACCTTTCTACCATCTGCGTTCTTCCAGGGAAACCATATGGCCGGATCTCATCCTTCGCGGTAACTGACTCCGCACCAGCAATGCTTATCTCGCACACCAAACCCGCCGCGGGAAGCTCGCCTGGAGGCTTCGGACAAGGCAAATTCCTCTTCTATTACAAGTGATTATTTTATTTTGGATTTGTTTTACTTTTTTTCTTTTTTTTTTTAATGGGGTCTTCAGAACTGCCAGCTGTTGGAGAGTCACAATACCCCCGGAGCTCCCCACCAATCGCTGGCGTCCTTAGCCCAGGGGCTTCTGGGTATGGATACCTGGCGTAGCATGTCTATACTCTTTTAGTAAAGTTCCACTTTAAAGCATAGCTCCACCCAAAATGGGAATCTCTGCTTTGAACCCTCCCTCCCTCCACTGCCACATTTGGGGGTGGGGGGGAGCGGGCAGCGGGCGCCCCCCTAATCCATATGCCCAGGCCTTTAATCTACATGCAGGGCGCCGGACACATGGATTCCAATGTTTTTTGTTTTTTTTTGAAGCATGTGATTAGAGCCGGATGCTCTAATTGGCTTTAAAAAAGGGTGGGCTTGGGGCGCAGAGAACTGTGCCCTGATCCCACCCAGTTGGATGACAATAGCAAATTAATATTCTCCATTGACTTCCTGATTCTTCTCCCGGACAATAAGGAAGTGGGTCCTGATTGGCCCGAGAGGGGATGCGATTGTATTGGCCACCGAGGGAAGCCGCTGTAAAACCGAGGAGGAGGCGCATTCGCAAAAACGCAGAGGAGGTAAGTGTGGGGGCTGGTCATCCGATGGGGTGGGGGGTGCGACCTACCGACCGAAAAATGAAGCACCAGCCGCCGCTGGGAGCAGGTACCTTGTTTCAACAGATACAAGGGGATCCAACCCACTACTACCAAGGTCTACCTAGTAAAGGGGGTCCAGACCGCTACTAGCAAGGGGGACCTAATAAAGGGGGTCTAGCCCACTAATAGCAAGGAGGACCTAATAAAGTGGGTCCAGACCGCTACTAGCAAGGTGGACCTAATAAAGGGAATCCAACTAGCTACTAGCAAGGGGGACCTAATAAAGGGGTCCAATCTGCTACTAGCAAGGGGGCCTAATAAAGGGGGTCCAACCTGCTACTAGCAAGGGGGACCTAATAAAGGGGGTCCAACCTGCTACTAGCAAGGTGGACCTAATAAAGGGGGTCCAACCCACTACTAGCAAGGGGGGCCTAATAAAGGGGGTCCAACCCACTACTAGCAAGGGGGGCCTAATAAAGGGGGTCCAACCCACTACTAGCAAGGGGGGCCTAATAAAGGGGGTCCAACCCACTACTAGCAAGGGGGACTTAATAAAGGGGGTCTAACTGGCTTAAATCGTTTTATATATATATATATGTATCACTTGAACTATAATATAAAAATGCTGCACATTTTCTTTAACTAGATACAATTATAGTGATACAATGTTTATAAGACAAGCATCGTCTTGACCCTTTCGTTGCCCTTTCACGTGGCGAATTAGATGGTTCGGAGGCGCGGGGACCATAGTTCACACCGCCTGATATCCGCGCCGTATATATATATGTATATAATATTTTACATGGTGCGACTTCCCCCGCCAGATCAGATCAAGATGGAATTTCCGTGAATATATTTATACTAAAGCTAATCACAATAATTATTCCCCGCTTCATTAGCGATTTAGCGACTCCGTTGGCTGAGATGTCGTCTCTCGTTAACGAAATTAAAGGAATAATAATGCGGGTCACCGGAGCAGTTTGCAGCTGAGATAGATGGCCACATGGCTCGGTTGGTTCATCGAAAGGGCACTTTTTTTTTTTAGCAGGATTCATGGTCGATGAAAAGCGCCATCGTAATGACCGATTTATGAACTTTTGTAGCCTGGAGCGCCGAACGCGCTACAAACTTTAGAGGAGGCGGTTGGAAGTAAATATTATGGGCCAGATTCACAGACATCGGCGCATATTTATGCCGCCGTAGCGTATCTCTTTTACGCTACGCCGACGCAGCGCAGAGAGGCAAGCATGGAATTCCCAAAGCAAATGCTCCCAACTCTGCGCCGGCGTAGCGTATATTTCATAGGCGTAAGTGGAAGTAGGTGGAAGTGGGCGTGATCCATGCTAATGAAGCGTGACCCCATGCAAATGATGGGCCCGGCGCCAGACAAGTACTTAAACCAAACTGCGCTTGCGTCAGGACATGGACGTATCCCCGTGCGCATGCGCACAACCACGTCGGAACAACTGCCTAAGCTACGCCGGATATCTGTGTACGCCGTGAACGTAACCTACGCCCAGCCAGACCCACCTCGGCCCATATTCACAGACGTCCAACGTACAATACGTAGGCTTTTGTTCCCTGCTCCATACCTTTTGCACGGGTTGCGTTTCATCTATGGGGAATAACTTTACGCCGAACGTAAAACTTACGCAAACGTACCGCGTAAATCAAGTGCATCCGTGAATCGCCCTCATTTGCATATTTGAATAGAAAATCAATGGAAAAGCCACATGCGTCCAGTGTAAATATGCGCCCACTCTACGCCGGCGTAGGCAAGTTACGTCGGTGGGATGAAGTCTGTTTTTAGGCGTATCTTAGTTTGTGGGTTCGGCGCACAAATATGACGGCGCATATTTGTACTTAGGCGGCGTATCTTTGTGAATCCGGGCAAAAGTCTCAGCATCAGCAGGCAGTCGCTGCTCCGTTCGCACATAGTGTCAGAGGCGCAGCGGCGGCGAAGGACCGCGTCTGTGTCCGGACTCCTGAATGAATGGAAGCAAGCAAACATTCATTGATGGGCTCTGGTAGGCTGCAGTGATGGGGGGCTGGTAAGGCTGCAGTGATGGGGGCTGGTGAGGCCTTTATTCGGTCCTCCTTGCAAGTAGCGGGTTGTACCCCCTTTATTAGGTAGACCTTTATGGGGGGAAGCCCCGGTAGGCAGGTTGTACAGTGTTAAAGCCTATGGGGGGACATTAAGGGGGTAGCCCCGGTAGGCAGGTTGTACAGTCTTAAAGTGTATTGGGAGACATGGAGGGGGTAGCCCCGGTAGGCAGGTTGTACAGCGTTAAAGTTTCTAGGGGGACATGGAGGGGGTAGCCCAGGTAGGCAGGTTGTACAGTGTTAAAGTATATGGGGGAGACATGGAGGGGGTAGCCCTGGTAGGCAGGTTGTACAGCGTTAAAGTTTCTAGGGGGGACATGGAGGGGGTAGCCCTGGTAGGCAGGTACAGTGTTAAAGTGTTTGGGGGGACATGGAGGGGGCACCCCCGGTAGGCAGGTTGTACAGTGTTAAAGTGTATGGGAAAACATGGAGGGGGTAGCCCCGGTAGACAGGTTGTACAGCGTTAAAGTTTCTAGGGGGGACATGGAGGGGGTAGCCCTGGTAGGCAGGTACAGTGTTAAAGTTTCTGGATGGACAAGCCCTGGGGGGCAGGTTGTACAGTGTTAAAGTTTCTGAGGGACATGGAGGGGGTAGCCCCGATAGGCAGGTACAGTGTTAAAGTGTATGGGGGGACATGGAGGGGGTACCCCCGGCAGGCAGGTTGTACAGCGTTAAAGTTTCTGGGGGGGCCATGGAGGGGGTAGCCCCGGCATGCAGGTTGTACAGTGTTAAAGCCTATGGAAAGACATGGAGGGGGAGCCCCGGGCTGGCAGGCTGTACCAGTTCCTCTATTTTCCAATGGCGGCCTTGGTTAGTCTTTTCTCAAAGAACAAAGAGACAATGTGCAACAAATAACTCTGATTTCCTGATCTGAACCCTCTCGGCCGTCTCCGTGACTCGCCGCGCCGGCTGAAAGTTTGACTAATTTCCATAAAACGAGGGAAGAAGAAAACTTTTCCAATTAGCCGTACCGGCGGAGAGAGGGCTCAGGTGACTGTAAAACTTTATTAATCTTCAGTAATTAGGAGAATGGCACAGAAAGCCCAGAAACGAGGGTTTAAATCACAGAGGGTGACACTCTGTGGTGGGGCCCCGCCGCCTATGTAGGTTGACGGGTGAAAAAGACGACATAAATAGACATTGTTAATAAAATATAACACAGAGGATAAGTAGCGGCGTGCAGGGAAAGGGGGGGGGGGGGCTGCGGGAACCTTGGCTCCGGCAGAACGAGAGGCCAACATATTGCGCAGATAAACTTTCAGAATTACTTACAAATTAAATCAAACGTTTTTTTTGTAGAAATGAAAAAATAATATCAACATTTTTACCTAGTTAAAGAAAAAAAAAAGTGAATGTGCGGGAAAACATCGTCTATATATCTCAGAGCAAGAAAACCGACCACCGCTGTGCAACCATCGAAGTGATCGCCAATGACGCCCCAATGAGGCAACGCGCCACCAACGCGCATGTCTTACAGCAAAGCATGGTAATAGACAACACATTCAGAGCTAGGACAAGTGTGGTGCAGGAGGGGGCAGCTGCCCCCCGGCACGGTATGTGCAGGACCACTGAGTGGCAGCAGTCGCACTGTAATGGGAACACCAAGTGTTCTAGCACCTGGTGCTGCTCCGTTAGACATCAGGGGGATTAATGCCACCATTGATGCAGAGCAGCGGAAGACCTGCCATCAGTATGGGTGCCCGCTGGGGAGTGAAATCCCAGAATTTCTCTCCTTGGTCATGTGACCCATCAGAAGAAGTTTCCCTTCCCGGTGGTGCCTTTACCGATAATAAGTCTGAAGTAAGTTGGGGACGGTGGGGTTGAATATCTGCTGCATCCCCTCACTCCAGCCCCTAAGAGCATCCAGCCAGCTAACCTTCCACAGTGCCCCCAACCTCCAAGAGTGCCCCCAGGCTCCCTGAGACCTCCCAATCTCCACAGTGCTCACAACCTCCAAGGCTGCCCCCAGGTTCCCCCTGAGAGCTCCCAATTTACACAGTGCCCCCAACCTCCAAGACTGCCCCCAAGCTCCCCTGAGAGCTCCCAATCCCCACAGTGCCCCCAACCTCCAAGACTGCCCCCAAGCTCCCCTGAGAGCTCCCAATCCCCACAGTGCCCCCAACCTCCAAGACTGCCCCCAGGCTCCCCTGATAACTCCCAATCCCCACAGTGCCCCCAACCTCCAAGACTGCTCTTAAGCTCCCCGAGAACTCCTAATTTCCACAGTGCTCACAACCTCCAAAAGTGCCCCCAGGCTCCCCTGAGAGCTCCCAATTACCACAGTGCCCCCAACCTCCAAGAGTACCCCCAGGCTCCCCTGAGAGCTCCCAATCTCCACAGTACCCCCAACCTCCAAGACTGCCCCCAGGCTCCCCTGATAACTCCCAATCCCCACAGTGCCCCCAACCTCCAAGACTGCTCTTAAGCTCCCCGAGAACTCCTAATTTCCACAGTGCTCACAACCTCCAAAAGTGCCCCCAGGCTCCCCTGAGAGCTCCCAATCTCCACAGTGCCCCCAACCTCCAAGAGTGCCTCAAGGCTCCCCTGAGAGCTCCCAATCTCCACAGTGCCCCCAACCTCCAAGAGTGCCCCAAGGCTCCCCTGAGACCTCCCAATCCCCACAGTTCCCCCCAACCTCCAAGAGTACCCCCAGGCTCCCCTGAGAGCTCCCAATCTCCACAGTGCCCCCAACCTCCAAGAGTGCCCCAAGGCTCCCCTGAGACCTCCGAATCCCCACAGTGCCCCCAACCTCCAAGACTGCCCCCAGGCTCATCTGATAACTCCTAATCCCCACAGTAAATATGCGCCCCACTCTACGCCGGCGTAGGCAAGTTACGTCGGTGGGATGAAGTCTGTTTTTAGGCGTATCTTAGTTTGTGGGTTCGGCGCACAAATATGATGGCGCATATTTGTACTTACGCGGCGTATCTTTGTGAATCCGGGCAAAAGTCAGCATCAGCAGGCAGTCGCTGCTCCGTTCGCACATAGTGTCAGAGGCGCAGCGGCGGCGGAGGACCGCATCTGTGTCTGGACTCCTGAATGAATGGAAGCAAGCAAACATTCATTGATGGGCTCTGGTAGGCTGCAGTGATGGGGGCTGGTAAGGCTGCAGTGATGGGGGCTGGTGAGGCCTTTATTCAGTCCTCCTTGCAAGTAGCGGGTTGTACCCCCTTTATTAGGTAGACCTTTATGGGGGGAAGCCCCAGTAGGCAGGTTGTACAGTGTTAAAGCCTATGGGGGGACATTGAGGGGGTAGCCCCGGTAGGCAGGTTGTACAGTGTTAAAGTGTATTGGGAGACATGGAAGGGGGTAGCCCCGGTAGGCAGGTTGTACAGCGTTAAAGTTTCTAGGGGGTAGCCCCCCGGTAGGCAGCTCCCCTGAGAGCTCCCAATCTCCACAGTGCCCCCAACCTCCAAGAGTGCCTCAAGGCTCCCCTGAGAGCTCCCAAACTCCACAGTGCCCCCAACCTCCAAGAGTGCCCCAAGGCTCCCCTGAGACCTCCCAATCCCCACAGTTCCCCCCAAACTCCAAGAGTACCCCCAGGCTCCCCTGAGAGCTCCCAATCTCCACAGTGCCCCCAACCTCCAAGAGTGCCCCAAGGCTCCCCTGAGACCTCCGAATCCCCACAGTGCCCCCAACCTCCAAGACTGCCCCCAGGCTCATCTGATAACTCCCAATCCCCACAGTTCCCCCCAACCTCCAAAAGTGCCCCCAGGCTCCCCTGAGAGCTCCCAATCTCCACAGTGCCCCCAAACTCCAAGAGTGCCCCAAGGCTCCCCTGAGACCTCCCAATCCCCACAGTGCCCCCAACCTCCAAAAGTACCCCCAGGTTCCCCTGAGAGCTCAAAATCTCCACAGTGCCCCCAACCTCCAAGAGTGCCCCAAGGCTCCCCTGAGACCTCCCAATCCCCCCAACATCCAATAGTGCCCCAAGGCTCCCCTGAGACCTCCCAATCCCCACAGTGCCCCCAACCTCCAAGAGTACCCCCAGGCTCCCCTGAGAGCTCCCAATCTCCACAGTGCCCCCCAACCTCCAAGAGTGCCCCAAAGGCTCCCCTGAGACCTCCGAATTCCCACAGTGCCCCCAACCTCCAAGACTGCCCCCAGGCTCCCCTGATAACTCCCAATCCCCATAGTGCCTCCAACCTCCAAGAGTGCCCTTAAGCTCCCCGAGAACTCCTAATTTCCACAGTGCTCTCAACCTCCAAGACTGCCCTCAGGCTCCCCTGAGAGCTCCCAATACCCACAGTGCCCCCAACCTCCAAGAGTGCCCCCAGGCTCCCCTGAGAGCTCCCAATCTCCACAGTGCCCCCAACCTCCAAGAGTGCCCCAAGGCTCCCCTGATAACTCCCAATCCCCACAGTGCCTCCAACCTCCAAGACTGCCCTCAGGCTCCCCTGAGAGCTCCCAATCCCCACAGTGCCCCCAACCTCCAAGAGTGCACCCAGGCTCCCCTGAGAGCTACCAATATCCACAGTGCCCCCAACCTCCAAGAGTGCCCCCAGGCTCCCCTGAGAGCTCCCAATCTCCACAGTGCCCCCAACCTCCAAGAGTGCCCCCAGGCTCCCCTGAGAGCTCCCAATCTCCACAGTGCCCCCAACCTCCAAGAGTGCCCCCAGGCTCCCCTGAGAGCTCCCAATCCCCACAGTGCCCCCAACCTCCAAGAGTACCCCCAGGCTCCCCTGAGAGCTCCCAATCCCCCCAACATCCAAGAGTGCAATGCAACCAAAATATTCAAAAAGAAGAACACTAATTATTTTGGGCAATTCAGCACAACACAATTAAAAAAAATAGAGCACTTATCTGCATCCTTACCCCCTACAAATCCACCCCCCTGCTGAAATCCCTCCTTCCCAGCAAATAATAGCCCCCAGCTCAAATCCTCTCTCTCCCTATATGGTCCATCACATATCCCCCCCCCAAAAAAAATAAAAAAATAAAACTTTCCCTCCTCCTACCACACATCCTCTGTACCTGAAATGTATCCTCCGAGTACAAATCGTTTCTTCGAATTTGCCCACGGACTCGATGTCCCGCCAGTGTCCCACGATCATGTCACGAAGCTGCAGAACGGGGGGATGCCTATGTAAACAAGGCATTTCCCTGTTCTGCCTGGTGACAGGACACTGATCTACTGTTGATCAGTGTCGTGTCACAGGTAGGCTCGCCCCCCACAGTAAGAATCACTCCCTAGGACACACTTAACCCCTTCAGTGCCCCCTAGTGGTTAACCCCTTCCCTGCCAGTTCCATTTACACAGTAATCAGTGCATTTTTATAGCACTGATCGCTGTTTAAATGACAACAATCAAAAAACAGCGTCAAAAGTGTCCGATGCGTCCGCCATAATGTCGCAGTCACGATAAAAATCACAGCTCGCCGCCATTACTAGTAAAAAAAAAATATATATTAATAAAAATGTCCTAAAACTACCCCCTATTTTGTAGACTAATCAATAAACGCTTATTGCGATTTTTTTTTTTTTTTTACCAAAAATATGTAGAATACGTATCGGCCTAAAGTGAGGAATTTTTTTTTGGGGGGGGGGGGGGGTATATTTATTATAGCAAAAAAATATTGCTTTTTTTTCAAAATTGTCGCTCTATTTTGGTTTATAGCGCAAAAAAATAAAAACCGCAGAGGTGATCAAATACCACCAAAATAAAGCTCTGTTTGTGGGAAAAAAAGGACGCCAATGTTGTATGAGAGCCACGTCGCACGACCGCGCAATTGTCAAAAAAATGCCCGGTCATTGGGCAGCCAAATGCTCCGGGGGTGAAGTGGTTAAAGACGGCCCTGTACACAACGCACCTTAGTGCGCGGGGGGGTGTGTGTACCACAACGCAGCAATGCCTGTTCCACGCACACGCACGTTACCGCAAACGCAGACGCGTGAATAAACCCGCCACAGCGTATATATTCCAGCACCTTATCCAAGATCTCCTCTTCTTTTTTTTTTTTTTTTTAAACAGCGGCAGAGTTTTTCGACACAAAGGGAGGTTCAATCTAAATGGCAGATAAAGACAAAATATACCGCATTGATAAGTGCCACGAACATTCCTCCCTCCGCAAAAGCCACTTTTTTTTCCTGCAGAAAAAAAAAAATGCAAAATTGGTCAACCACTCCCCCTTGTGGCGGTAGCCGGAGACGCCATCAAGGTCTCTGCTACAGGAAAAAATAAAAAAAAATAAAATAAAAAAAATATTATTTTTTCTGCTGCCTTGAAAAATAAATCTTAATATTTTCCAAGCGCTACCAAAAAAAAAATCATGAGAGACTCTAATGGTCTAGAAAAACGTACTTGATGTGCAAAAAGGATGAGCGAGGAAAAAGAAATAAAAAATAAAGTTTTCCAGCCATCTTTATATTAAAGTTAAAGAGTTGAAAGCTAATCTGTAAGACCTCTGGAGCGCGGCCCGTACCGCTTTTTTGATCAGCGCCAGATAAAAAAAAAAAAAAAACTTTTTTTTTTTTTTTAAGATTCGCGGATGCCCTGACCTCGGCGGCGCGGCTGTATAAATGATTGTGCTGGCTTTTTATTTTTTTTAAGAGAAATAAACATTTTAGCCACTCTGTTTTCTTTTTTTATTATTATTATTTATTTATTTTATTTTTTGCCGTAGTTTTCCAACAGCCTACAATTGTTGAGGCTGCTCTTTTAATTTTTTTAACGAGAAAGAAACATTTTAGCCACTCTGTTTTCTTATTTTAAATTATTATTCATTTATTTAATTTTTTGCCATAGTTTTTGCCTTGCTGGCCTGGGGCTGTCTCCTTGCTGGTCTGGGGCTGTCTCCTTGCTGGTCTGGGGCTGTCTCCTTGCTGGTCTGGGGCTGTCTCCTTGCTGGTCTGGGGCTGTCTCCTTGCTGGTCTGGGGCTGTCTCTTTGCTAGTCTGGGGTTGTCTCCTTGCTGGTATGGGGCTGTCTCTTTGCTGGCCTGGGTCTGTCTCTTTGCTAGTCTGAGGCTGTCTTCTTGGTGGCCTGGGGCTGTCTCCTTGCTGGCCTGGGGCCTTTTTGATGGTCTGGGGCTGTCTGCTTGCTGGTCTGAAGCTGTCTCCTTGCTGGCCTCGGCCTGTCTCCTTGCTAGTCTGAGGCTGTCTCCTTGCTGGTCTCGGCCTGTCTCTTTGTTAGTCTGAGGCTGTCTCCTTGCCGGCCTGGGTCTGTCTCTGTGTTAATCTGAGGCTGTCTCCTTGCTGGCTTGGGGCTGTTTCCTTGCTGGCCTGGGGCTGTCTCCTTGCTGGTCTCGGCCTGTCTCCTTGCTGACCTCGGCCTGTCTCCTTGCTAGTCTGAGGCTGTCTCCTTGCTGGTCTGGGGCTGTCTCCTTGCTGGTCTGGGGCTGTCTCCTTGCTGGTCTGAGGCTGTCTCCTTGCTGGTCTGAGGCTGTCTCCTTGCTGGTCTGGGGCTGTCTCCTTGCTGGTCTGGGGCTGTCTCCTTGCTGGTCTGGGGCTGTCTCCTTGCTGGTCTGGGGCTGTCTCCTTGCTGGTCTGGGGCTGTCTCCTTGCTGGTCTGGGGCTGTCTCCTTGCTGGTCTGGGGCTGTCTCCTTGCTGGTCTGGGGCTGTCTCCTTGCTGGTCTGGGGCTGTCTCCTTGCTGGTCTGGGGCTGTCTCCTTGCTGGTCTGGGGCTGTCTCCTTGCTGGTCTGAGGCTGTCTCCTTGCTGGTCTGAGGCTGTCTCCTTGCTGGTCTGAGGCTGTCTCCTTGCTGGTCTGAGGCTGTCTCCTTGCTGGTCTGAGGCTGTCTCCTTGCTGGTCTGGGGCTGTCTCCTTGCTGGTCTGAGGCTGTCTCCTTGCTGGTCTGGGGCTGTCTCCTTGCTGGTCTGAGGCCTCACCTACTATGTAACGATGTAATCTCTGGACCAATCGCAAGCGGCATAGACATCGACACCAACAAAACACGGAAACCCAACGCCGGCTAGAAGGATCCTTCTCCATAGGCGGCACCCAGCTGGCACCTCCGGTGGCGGGTGGACGGGGGTGGGGTGTAATTATATATATCAAAAGAGAAAAATATATTTGATGTGTAAAAAAAAAAAAGAAGAAGAAGGGAGGCGAGAAATATAAAGATATAAATTCAAAGAGCTGAAAGCGAAATTATAAGATCTCCGGAGAACCGCCTGCGCCGCTTTTTTGATCAGCGAGACAGTGAAATAAAAACGTCTCACGCGTTTCACGACCTCCACCGAGCAGCCGGAGAAATTATCGTATTAGGAATTTAAGGGAAACATTTTTTGCCAAGAGAAGTAGAAGAAGCGCCGCCATTGCTAAACCTTCAGCTTCTTGGCTACCTCTGGTCTAGGTCATGGAGGCAGGGGCGTCGTTAGGGGGGGGCTGGGGGGGCCGGAGCCCCGAAGTTTCCCCCGAAAAGCCCAGAGTCTCTGCAATTTCTTAAAAAAAATGATTAGCCCAGAGTCTCCCCGAGAAAGCGAGTGAGCACAAAGTCCGGTCACGCCTAAGTCCGAGTGTCCGAGCCTATTGGACGTCACGTGGTCCCGCCTGCGATCCTGGCATTGGCCCATCATAGGCGCCGCGCTGCCACGTCCTATGATGGACATCACACTGGTCCAATGAATGCTTCAGGTGTCTCCAAACTACGACCCTCCAGCTGTTGTGGAACTACACCCCCCATGAGTCGTTGTAGAACCCTGACATCCATAGACATGACCGGGCATGATGGGAATTGTAGTTCCCAAACAACTGGAGGGCCGTAATTTGGAGACCATTGTATCTAGGTCATTACCACCGGTGTCTATGCCCCTTAGTATTGGTCCAGGACTAGGGTTACCACCTGTCCGAGATTCACCCGGACAGTCCAGGATTCACCCGGACGGTCCTGGTTTTGAACTATGTGCCCATGTTTCAGGCAGGCTGAAACTCGGACACATTATTCAGACCGGGCTGTGGCTTCCCAAGTAACCAAGATAGTCTCACACATATCTGTTGCCATTCTGGAGCTGTGGGTCGGCTGTCTGGGGTCAGGGTTCGGCATCACTGTTGGGCAGTGCCCAGCGCCCATCAAATTCAGCATGACCAGTGCCTATCAATGCAGCCTCACCAACGCCCATCAATGCAGCCTCACCAACGCCCATCAATGCAGCCTTACCAGTGCCCATTAAATGCAGCCTCACCAGCGCCCATCAATGCAGCATCACCAGCGCCCATCAATGCAGCATCACCAGCGCCCATCAATGCAGCATCACCAGCGCCCATTAAATGCAGCCTCACCAGCGCCCATTAAATGCAGCCTCACCAGCATCCATCAATGCAGCCTCACCAGCGCCCATCAAATGCAGCCTCACCAGCACCCATCAAATGCAGCCTTACCAGCACCCATCAATGTAGCCTCACCAGCACCCATCAATGTAGCCTTACCAGCACCCATCAATGTAGCCTCACCAGCGCCCATCAATGCAGCCTCACCAGAGCTGGTCAGAGTTGGTAAGATGGATGGAGACAAATACACAATCTTAGAAGAAAACCTGTTAGGCCGGGTTCACAAATGCTCCGACATTGGGAGCTCATGTCGCATGACGTGTGACCACCAATGTTTCCCTATGGGAGTCGTCTTATCTGGTCCCTGCACTACTTTGCTCTGACTTTGATCCTATCTCAGCCCATTGAATACCATTGAAGTCGGATCGCCGGCGTGCATGATCCAACCATGCAACTTGTGCTCTGGTCATCTTGAGGGTAAACTTCACGTCCAAATAATAATAAAAAAAATAAAACGGCATGGGTAGCCCCTCCAGGAGCATACCAGGTCCTTTGGTCTGATCTGGATTTTAAGGGGAACCCCCTACTCCCCCCAAAATTCATACCAGGTACTTATCCGAGCATGCAGCCCAGCCGGTCAGGAAAGGGGGTGGGGACGAGTGAGCCCCCCCCTCCTGAACCATACCAGGCCCTCAACATGGGGGGTGTGTGCTTTGGGGCTGTGCCCCCCCCACTCCAAAGCACCTTGTCCACATATTGATGAGGGCAAGGGCCTCTTCCCGACAACCCTGGCCATTGGGTCAAAAATAAAACGCACTACACAGGTTTTTAAAGAAATGTATTAGGCAGTCCCGGGGGTCTCCTCCGCCTTCTCCCCTCTCCGGCCTCTTCTCCGCGCTCTCTGGTTCTTCTCCCGCTATCCGGTGTCTTCTGCTCTTTTGCCCGCTCTTCTTCCCTCTTCTCTTCTTCCGATGTTGACACGACGATCTCTCCCGCTGTAATGCCGTGTGCGCAACGACTTATATAGGCATGAGGCGGAGTCACCGGTTTATGTCACCTGGCCGACCCCGCCCCCTTATGACGTCACCGCTCGGGCATGATGGGGCGCTGATGTCATAAGGGGGCGGGGTCGCCGGATGACTGTAATTGCAGCTGTAACTGCAGTGAAAGGTGGTACATCAAGGGGGTTCAGGCATTGCACCTGTAAGGGGCCCGAGGATCCCCAGGGGACCCCCTCCCATTTTTTTTCTTTTTGTATTACACCTGTAAGAGGCCCGATGGTCCACGGGCCCCTTTACAGGCCCGGCTGGGCCCCCTTTCTTTATTTTTTATTTATTTATTGCATTACACCTGTAAGGGGACAAATGGTCGCCAGGGCCCCCCTCTCGTTTTTTGTTTCAATTTTTTTTTTGCATTACACCTGTAAGGGGCCCGATGGTCCCCAGGGCCCCTTACAGGCCCGGGTGGCCCCCCTCCCGGTTTTTATTTATTTTATTTATTACACCTGTAAGGGGCCCAATGGTCCCCAGGCCCCCCTCCCCCCTGCTTATTATCTCGGGTCAGGAGAGAAGAGATTACACTTGTTTGTTTTTTTCGTCAGCACCCCTCCTGGTTCTTTGCTCCGGGGGGCCCTGCCTAAAGCTGTGTAAGGGGCCCCAAAATTTGTGATGGCTGCCCTACCGGGAGGGGGGGGGGCGCTATACAAATGCCCCCTCCCCACACTTTTTACATATTTATTGAAAAACCTTTATCATTTTCCTTCCACTTTACAAGACAAGAAGACTTTTCTTCTCTCCGCAACAAGTGAAAATGGAGGCGGAGTCGCCGGAGAAGGGGGCGCTGCCGGTCGGTGTTCTGTGAAAATTTTGGTAACAAAGAGATACAATTTCGCTCTCTCTGTGGGTGATAGTTACCGGAATTGCATGGGGCGGAGTCACCGGGTGAGGTCACCTGGCGCCCCGCCCCCTTATGACGCCACCGCTCGGGCATGATGGGGTGGTGATGTCATAAAGGGGTGGGGTCGCCAGGTGACATCACCCAGTGACTGTAATTGCAGCTGTAATTGTAGAGAAAGGAGGTTCTACAAAGTATTGACTCCGGGGGGCGCCATACAAATCCCCCCACACACACTTTTTACATATTTATTTATATTTCCTTCCACTTTACAAGACAAAAATGTATTTCTTGTTCATATCTTTCTCCGCAACAAGTCACAAATGGAGGCGGAGTCGCCGGAGAAGGGGGCGCTGCCGGTCGGCGTTCTGTGAAAATTTTGGTAACAAAGAGATAAATTTCGCTCTCTCTGTTGGTAAATGTTACCGAAAATTGCTCAGCCTAGATGGACCCACACACCCCCCCCCGCGCCGCGGCGAGCGCGCATAATCACAGTCCGCCGCAGTTATCATCTAATACCGGAATCTTCTCCCCTATGCGGCGGGTTAATTCCAAACGCCGGGCGTATTTATCGGGCGCTTATGCATTTTGATGAAGTACAAGTCGTCAAGGCATGGAGATAATGAACGATAATTGATTTATTGATCGTCCACCTTGTGTTGTGCAGAGTTATTGTCAGCGTGCAACCGCAGCAATACGCCGGCTTGGCTTGAATAGAGCTTCGGATCTATTCTTAAAGATCGTTCTCTACCCCCCCCCCTCCCCCCCTCTCTCCCGCCACCTTGCCCTACAAAGACTCGCTGCTATTTTTCTTTTCTCGCTAACAAATTCCTTTCACATCCTGTGTTACCGTCGCATTCTTGTTGCGCTTTTTTTTCCCTCTTTCTTTGTTTCTACGGCAGGTAATTAAGATATGTAATTACCTCCAAGTTAAACAAAGGCTACTGACATTTCAATCCGTTCTTCAATACGGCGTTCTCTACCGCAGACGTCTTCCTCAATCATGGCTCCCGGGTCTGCCGTTTGCCCGTCCGGCTGATGTGGAAAGGGCTTTAGATTTACATTCCGTTGAAGGGATGTCGCTTTCACTTATGTTTCTATAAAGGGGAGGGCTGGGCCAGGGGGCAGGGTGGCAATTGCCTCCCAGGCCACCCTAACTTATGTTCAAAATGCCCGCTACCGTTTTTTTTTTTAGTATTCTGGTCTTGGAAGTCGGGCCGACCACTAGTTGTTGCGTTCCAAGAGTTGTAGTCCACGCTCAAGCTCCCGGTGAGTGGAAAACAGAGCAGCGGAGAAGAGATGAAGAAGAAACAAATTTTTGTCTTGTAAAGTGGAAGGAAATATAAATAAATATGTAAAAAGTGTGGGGGGATTTGTATGCCCCCCCCCGGTAGGGCAGCCATCACAAATTTTGGGGCCCCTTACACAGTCAATATTTTGTAGAACCTCCTTTCTCTACAATTGCAGCTGCAATTACAGTCACTGGGTGATGTCATCTGGTGACCCCACCCCTTTATGACATCACCACCCCATCATGCCCGAGCGGTGACGTCATAAGGAGGCGGGTCGCCAGGTGACATCACCCGGTGACTCCGCCCCATGCAATTCCGGTAACTATCACCCACCGAGAGAGAGAAATTTTCATCTCTTTGTTACCAAAATTTTCACAGAACGCCGACTGGCAGCGCCCCCTTCTCCGGCGACGCCGCCTCCATTTTCACTTGTTGTGGGAAAGATATGAACAAGAAATACATTTTTGTCTTGTAAAGTGGAAGGAAATATAAATAAATATGTAAAAAGTGGTTTTATTGAGCCTGGCAACCCTGATGGGGCCCCCTAGTGGCATGGGGCCCTCGAAAAAGTGCCTGAGAGTCCGAATGGTCAGTCCGCCCCTGACTGGGCCCGGCCAGCAGGGGGGCCCGGGCAACCTGAACAGATAACTAATTATTGTAAACCACCATGACTGAACATCGTCTGTCTGAGTCCACCCCCCTCAGTTTTTTTTTTTATGCTGAATAGGCAGGGGGAGGGACTATTTCTTCTATTTCGGGCACGGAAGAAAGTCTATCTTCCGCGCCCGCTTCTCATGCTCTCTCAAGTTCCGGCCAGCGCGTCCTCTATATTGCCTTCCCTGGCGCGGCGGAGTGATTCCTCCCCCTCTACTCTGTTCCTCACTCGGCCTGAGAGAAGAAGCAGTAAGGCGAGAGGCAGAAGGATAAAAAAAGAAGCATTGGCAGCATGGGTGGCACTGTCTGCAGCACAATATCGCATCTGGGGATGGGCCAGGGGAGAAGCCAGGGGTGGGGCTGAAGGAGGGATTTCCATGAATTTCTATCAGCGGCCCTGATGCCAGTTAGCAGGGACGCAGGGCTGCATGACTGGGTGCTGGCTGCAACTTGACCCCAGGACCAGGAGCATTACCCCCCCAGGAGGCTGTGGTGTGCAAGGACCTGCTGAGCTGAGAACTGAGGTGAGAGACCCTGACACCCCTAGAAGAAAAAGAGTCACCACTCCAGGTGGGTCTGCTATATGGTCACAAGCTGATTCAGGATACCAAGGGTGCTGGCGGTGCACTAGGCAAGCATAAGAGATGAATGAAGGATGGATGGCCGCACTCCAAAAACCATTAAGGTTGTCTTAATGGTTTTTGGAGTGCGGCCATCCATCCTTCATTTATCTCTTACCCTGACACCCCTAGCTGACCCCCATCTCTCCCTCCCATACACCCCATGTAACCTGTCCCAGTGATCAGGCTGTATTGATGGGCACTGGAGTTGTCTGCACTTATGGGCACTGGTGAGGCTGCATTGAAAAACAAGATGGGCCATGGGTGGTGTGATAATTCGGCGGTTCAATGGGCCACTTGACTTGCCCCCCAGGTCTAAGCCTGCCAGCCCTCCCCTGCCGCGTACACACGTTTGGGAAAACCGAGGCCCGGCTTGGTCCATTTTCCCCCGTGTACACACGGACGGTTTTCCCAACAGGTTTTCTCGTGGTCGAGAAAAATGGCCGTGTGTAGGCTCCCTAGCAGTGTTTCCCTGTGGGAAAACTGCCGAGCAAAAAAACGCCACATGTTCATCCAAATTTTCCCGTCGGTTTTCTCTTCGTGGGAAAAATGCTAGGGAGCCTACACACGGCTGGTTTTCTCGTCCAAGAGAAAACATGACAGTTTTCCCGATGAGAAAACTGATCGTGTGTGCCCGGCATGAGTCAAGAAACCACATGAGCCAATCCTCCACTAGACTCTGTCTTTACCGCTTTGCATTAGGTATCCGTTGCCCATAATCAATATGGCGTTTTTAGCCTGACTGTTGCTTCTCAGAACGAGGTCTGGCTCTGTGTAAGGTGGTGAGTCATTACATTGCCCGATCCCCATTGAGAACATCACTTGTGACGAAACGCATCTGGGAGGGCACGTACTGACGTCACCACGTTGTTTTAGAGGAGGACGGGCTCCTGTATTTGCAGCACGGCATTGTTTATATATGTGATCTTTTATCCAATAATATGTAAGTAATATACAATTTTTTAATAAACTATACAAGATGGTATCACGCTATGGTCAGCTTCCTTTTCCTTTGAGCATATCTCTGAATCACGGATACAGACTCTATGAGATGCCTAGGGGGCTTTTTAGCCATCCTGTCTGCTTTCTGGGTGTTCCAGTGGTCAGAATTTGCAAGCTAAAGGCCGTGGCTGGGTTATGGCCAAACGCAGGGCCGATCCTGGGCAGGTGCACGGGGCAGGTGCACCCAGGCGCCACAGAGGTGGGGGCATTAAAGCGCCAGAGTGCTCCCCCTCCGCCTCCTCCTCCTCTTGTCTGTGTCCAGAGGCAGCTCTCTACGCTGGCAACTGACAGGAGCGGATCAGAGGAGGAGAGACTGTGCCCCCGCCGCCCCTGTGTTTCCCACCCAAGTCCATTCTCCCTCCTCCTGTCAGAGGAGGAGAGCGAAGCAGCCGGAGACCATATCGGCAGTTTCTGAGCATCTCCTGTATTATATCTACAGTCTCTGAGCATCTCCTGTAGTAATGTCTGCAGTCTCTGACCATTTCCTGTATTATGTCTGCAGTCTCTGACCATCTCCTGTATTATATCTGCAGTCTCTGACCATCTCCTGTATTATATCTGCAGTCTCTTACCATCTCCTGTATTATATCTGCAGTCTCTGACCATCTCCTGTATTATATCTACAGTCTCTTACCATCTCCTGTATTATATCTGCAGTCTCTGACCATCTCCTGTATTATATCTGCAGTCTCTTACCATCTCCTGTATTATATCTGCAGTCTCTGACCATCTCCTGTATTATATCTACAGTCTCTTACCATCTCCTGTATTATATCTGCAGTCTCTGACCATCTCCTATAGTATGTCTGCAGATTCTGACCATCTCCTGTAGTATGTCTGCAGTCTCTGACCATCTCCTGTGCTATTCATTCAGTCTCTGACCATGTGGGGGTACCAGAAATATTTCTGCACCCAGGCGTCTGTGACCCTAGGATCAGCCCTAGCCATACGGCCTTTATGCTTGCCATGCGGATGACATTCTTCACCCCCTGAGCCATACCACGAAGGAGCTGCAGCGCCAGATCCATCAGCTTCAAGATGACATGGAGAATCAGCTGAGATGGTACAACCTCCGATTCATTGGCATACCCAAAGACGTAGAAGGCAATAAGCTCGCTGAGTACCTGGAATCCCTCCTGATCCAACATTTTGGCAGAGAGGCTGTAAGGGAACGTTCCACACTCCGCTTGAGTGCTTCCGTCATATACCGCTTCCTATCAGCCCATGGGGACGCGTTTTGTGGCGATCGGTGATGCGGTGTGTCATTCTGGCGGAGGCTCCGGTGGAGGCTCTTTACCACGTGATCATCCGTGTCCAATCAAGGCTGATCACAATGTAAACCAGAAGAGCCGATGGCCAATTTTTCCTCACTTGCGTCTGACAGACGCGAGTAGACGAGTGCCGATCGGCTGCTCTTATGAAAAGGGGGGTCTGTGCGGATAGTTTATCAGCGCAGTCCTCCCTCGGGTCCCCGCTCAGGACCACTAGTATGCCACCCAAGACCACCAGGGATGGGCATCCACACTGGACCACCAGGTATGCTCCCTAGATCACCAGGGAAATGCAAATCTGTGCCAATGCAGCTGTCAATCAATGCCCATCCAAAATCACTGCCAGTGCCACCAGGGATAATCATCAGTGCCGCATGTCAGTGCCCATCAGTGCCATGTATCAATGCCCATCAGTGCCTAGCAGTGCCACCTATCAGTGCAACCCATAAGCACCCATCATTGCAGCCTTTCAGTGCCCATCAGTGTCACCTATCAGTGCCAATCAGTGCCCATCAGTGCCACCCATCAGTGCCGCTTATCAGTGCCGCATATCAGTGTCCTTCGTCAGTGCCTGGGCAGGAAGAAGGGAAAGTGCCCCCCCCCCTGGTATTGAAGGGGTTAAACTAACTCTTCTGTTTGGTCGCAACAAGACGACAGCTCAGCGTGCGGAAAGTTATCTTCCTAAAAAAAACAAAAACATAAAAAGAAAGAAACGTAAAGGTTATTTTTCTGCAACAGTCATCACCTTGTTGGAGAGGAAGCGTTAAGTAGCGGAATAGTAAGCGGGAAGGCTCGGCGCCGGCTGTGCCGCGGTGCCGTTCACAGCGATGCGTCTTCTGAACAAGCCTTCGTCCCCGGCGCTGTCAGATGATCCTTGCGGGGGGGAAGAGGATTTGTAATGAGCATCTCAGGGTGTCACCGGCTATTTTCCCAGCAAGAGAAAATCACTTCTTCTAAAGTTTTCAGAGATAGGCGGCCATATGTGCGTCACGGCAGATTTTCGGTTTTGCGTACTTTAATGGCACCCTTGGCATTTTTCTTTTTTCAAAAGCAGCAAATTGTAGCGATGTAAGAGATCAAAAATATTGTTGTTTTTTTTTTGTCTACATCCATCAGCAAAAAGATGTTGGAGGACCCCCTACCAAGAGAACCATGCAACTTACAGGGACCCTCCAATACGGATCCTTCACTCCAGCACCAGGTGGGCTGAATTACCCAGCATCAGGGCCGCCATCAGGAATTATGGGGCCCCTTACACTAGGGTGACCAGACATCCCCAGTTTCAGGGGACAGTCCCCTGATTGAGGACACTGTCCCCAGACCAAGTCTGTCCCCGGTTTTGTCCCCAGATTGGATTTAATAGGGGGCAGGGGCAATTTCAAAGACAGACAGAGCAGAATTAAAATAAAAAAATAGAATTACACCCCCCCGCTCCGCCGTGCCTACTAGCATAGGGGGGTTGTATTTTTCCCAGAATCTGTGCCCCTTTCTGATGATCATGCTGGTGGGAGCGGAGGGAATATTTCTTCAGTTTCAGGCGCATGCCCATTCAGTTTCGCTCGCATGTTCTTCTGCTTTGGCTCAAATCCTGGCCAGCCACCTGCCTTTGCCTTCCCTGGCGGAGTGATCTTCCTCTGCTCCCCATCCAGTAGTAGCCGGGGGCCCGAAGAGTAAGACTTGAGAGGCTGTGAGGCGGGGGGCGACGGGCAGAGTCGCTGATTGCCGCCATTACTAGTTAAGAAAAAATATGTCCCTGGATTTCATTTTAAAAATCTGGTCACCTTACCTTACACAACTTCAGGCATGGGCCCCTTGGAGCAGAGAACCGAGAATCAGGGGGGGGGGGGGGGGGCTTTATAAAAAAAAAATAAGGAAAAATATATATAAAAAAAGGGGGTAGCCATCCGGGGCCCTGGGGACCTCTGGGCCCTTTAATAAAAAAAGAAAGAAATAAAAAATATATATAAAAAAGGGGGGGTTGCATTCCAGGGCCCCAGGGACCTCTGGGGCCATTAATAAAAAAAGAAAAAAAAATATATATGTATATATATATATGTATGTATGTGTGTGTGTATATATATATATATATATATATATATATACAAATAAATTACAAAAAAAGGGGTGTTGCTATCCGAGGCCCTGGGGACCTCTGGGCCCTTTAAAATCAAAATAAAAAAATATATTAAAAAATAAAAAAATAAACATTTATAAAAAATAAATAAAAAAAAGGGGGGGTTGCCACATGGGGCCATGGGGACCCTTCGGACCCCTGGGGGCCTCTGGGCCCTTTAATAAAAAAAGAAAGAAAGAAAAATATATATAAATAGAATATATTTTTTTATAAAAAAGAGGGGGGGGTTCCTATGCAGGGCCCTTTAATAAAAAAAAATAAAAAAAAATAAAAAAAAAAAAAAAAATATATATATATATATATATATATATATTACAAAAAAAGGGGGGGTTGCTATCCGAGGCCCTGGGGACCTCTGGGCCATTTAAAAAAATCAAAATAAAAAAAATATATTAAAAATTTAAAAAATAAACATTTATAAAAAAAAGGGGGGGTTGCCACATGGGGCCATGGGGACCGTTCGGGCCCCTGGGGACCTCTGGGCCCTTTAATAAAAAAATCTATAAATAAAAACCGAAAAAAGAAATAAAAATAAAAAAGGGGGATTGCCATCCTGGGCCCTTAAATAATTATATATATATATATATATATATATATATATATATATATATATATATATTATTAAAGGGCCCAGAGATCCCCAGGGCCCCGGATGGCAACCCCCCTTTTTCATCTTGTGCCGTGCACAGAATGGCCAGCAGAAGACGGTGTTATCTGAATGATGCCTGTAGCTGCCCCCATCATTCAGGTATCACCATACAAAGTCGAGGTATGGTGTCCTCGGGGGACAAGTGGTTAAAAATAAAATGAGAGTGTTGTGCACTCGCTAATGCATGGGGCCGATCCTAGGGTCACAGGTGCCTGGGTGCAGCAATATTTCTGGTGCCCCCACATGGGCTTGGTCATGTTACTATAACTCCTCCACAAATGTTTCTATGGCAATGACACAACCACAGAGATGCCCCCCCCCCCCAGCACTGCCAGGCTGGGTGGGCTGCCCTATGCTCACTCACCAGTTCTGGACGGACACACACCTATGCTCAGAACACTAGTTCTGGACAGACACAAACAAGGAGAGAAAGAGGGAGGAGAAAACTCTGGCACTTTGGCGCCCCCACCTCTGCAGGCGCCTGGGTGCAATGCACCCTGCGCACCCTGCCTGTGATCGGCCCTGCATGGGGTCAACAAGCTCAACCACTTTTTACTTAGAACTCATTTTTTTTCTTAACTACTTGCCGACCACCTGCTGCAGATGTTACTGCGGCAAGGTGGCTTGGTTGTGCAAATCACTATCACACACAGTGTCGGGACAAGGCCCAGGGCAGACATGTCAAATGGCCCCTCCCCCCCCCAGCATGAATTCCCCCTTCTCCCAATAAAAATCTACCCACTGCTAAAATCTCCTTTCCAGCATGAATCTTTGCCCCCCCCCAACCCCAGCATGAATCTTTGCCCCCCCCAACCCCGCCGGCTCAAATCCTCTCAGTCCCCATATGCCCTAGCCTTAATTCCACCCCCCGGAACAAATTCCCCCACCTAGTACAAGTACTCTACCCCTCAAATGTCCCCTCTAATCACAAATCCTTCCCCCACACCAAGCCTCCCCTCCCCTCCCAGCACAAGTTATACCCAATCCCCCATACTAGCACAAATCCGCCCAAATTTCCTCTCCTAGCACAAATTCCGACAACCCTCCCTGCTAGAACAAATCCCCCCCCCCCAAAAAAAAATTCCCTCTCCTAGCACAAATCCCCTTTCAATTTTTTTCTATCACAAACCCCCCTAAAATTCCCCCTCCTAGCACATATCTTCTTCCACCGCCCCCAAATTACGTCAAATCACCCCCCACACACACACAAATTTCCCCTCCTAGAACAATTATTATCCCCTGCTGCCCCCAAAATCCCCCCTCCCAACACAAATCCCCTCCTTCCAACCTCCTTATGGTGACCCCCCAACACCTAACATGATACTACAGTCTCCCACCTGCCCACCCCTTGGTCACATGGATTTCCTCTACTGTGACTTGAGGACCCCTTTAATGTAAAGTCTTTAAGGCTTACAGATGTTAATCTATGCCCCCCCCCCTCAAATCCTATTACCATGAACAGGATCCTGGAAGAAATTTTCTGTATACATAATATACACGTCTACCTGCTATAATAGCTGTCATAATGATGGATCTTCTATATGTTCTTTACATCTAATGGAAGAGGAAAAAGTCCTATTCATTTCAGAGCCGCGCAGTTTCCTTACAAGTAAGTCACGGTGTGATTGACACCGAAATAATAAGATCCACTCTTTAGGGCTAAATATTGCATTTCTTTTTTTTATATGTCTGAACAAACAACAAAAAGCCGGCGAGAGCGGAATAAAATATGTTGATTTCACCCGAAAACCGAGAATAAATGGCTCGTGTTTTAGTATAGATTTCAGGCTTGTGTAAGAAGTAAAAAAAAATAAAAATAGAAGACATAGATGATAGAGCGCGACGCAACAAATAAAACATAAAAACATGTAAAAGCATACATTATTGCATAAGTGTTCATTTTTCTGCCAACAGGGGCTGGCCCTTTAAGTGTCCTGAGACGCCGGAGGTGGGTAAGAGGGACTACCCACCTCCGGCGCCACGGCCCACTTAAAGGGGTGTGATGCCAGAGGCGGGTGGGAGGGACTACCCACCTCCGGTGTCACGGCCTGATTAAAGGGACATAACGCCGGAGGATTCCCATTCATTCCTTCACTATCATTGGTAGCACAATGATGATGTAATCCTGCTCCCCCCCCCTTTGAATGAGTGGGGGATACATTGCAACCCTACTCATTCACCAATAAATTGGGCAAAGAAAAAAAACATGGGAGTCTATGGAAGGGGTGCCCAGATTTCATCAATCGGTGCTCCCCGGACGTAGGTTCCCCGGACAACAAACTTTGCACACTTGTAGAGGAGAAATGGGGCTACATGTGTACTAAGATCCGGGTCCAGGGGACCTATGACCAGCCAGTACCGGGTTCCCAAATTCACCAGAGAAATTACAGTTTAACATGGGAGTCTATGGAAGGGGTGCCCGGGTTTAAAAAATCGGTGCTCCCCAGGCGTAGGTCCCCCAGACAACAAACTTTACACACTTGTAGAGGAGAAATGGGGCTACAAGTGTGCCAAGATCCGGGTCCAGGGGACCTATGACGGGCCGGTATCAGGTCCCCAAAATCACCAGAGAAATTACTGTTTAACATGGGAGTCTATAGAAGGGGTGCCCGGCATTAAAAAATTGGTGCTCCCCAGGTGTAGGTCCCCCAGACAACAAACTTTACACACATGGGGCTACATGAGTGCTAAGATCTGGGTCCAGGGGACCTATGACTAGCCAGTACCGGGTTCCCAAATTCACCAGAGAAATTACAGTTTAACATGGGAGTCTATGGAAGGGGTGCCCGGCTTTGAAAAATTGGTGCTCCCCAGACGTAGGTCCCCCAGACAACAAACTTTTCACACTTGTAGAGGAGAAATGGAGCTACAAGTGTGCCAAGTTCGGGGTCCAGAGGACCTAGGACCGGCCAGTGTTGGTTCCCCAAAGTCACCGGAGAATTGACCGTTTAATATGGGAGTCTATGGAAGGGGTGCCCGGATTTGAAAAATCAGCTCTTTGACCCGATCGTGGGACACATAAGTCCCGCCCACATATGTAAACGCCGTTCAAACCACACATGTGAGGTAACGCCACGTGCGTTAGAGCGAGAGGAATAGTTCTAGCCCTAGACCTCATCTGTAACTCCAAACTGGTAACCTGTAAAAAAATTTAAAATGACGCCTATGGCGATTTTTAAGTACCAAAGTTTGGCGCCATTCCACGAATGTGCGCAATTCTAAAACGTGACATGTTAGGTATCTATTTACTCGGCGTAAAATTAGCTTTCACATTATACAAAAAAAAATTGGACTAACTTTACTGTTTTGTTGTTTTTTTATTCACAAAACTGTTTTTATTTTTCCAAAAAATAAAGGCGCGTGAAAAATTATTGCGCAAATATCGTGCGAGATAAGAAGTTGCAATGACCGTCAAAAAATATATATTGTTTGGGGGGTTCTGAGTAATTTTTTAGCAAAAAAATATGATTTTTACATGAAGGAGAGAAGTGCCAGAATAGGCCTGGTATGGAAGTGGTTAAAAATAGTGTATTTTTTTCCCAAAAAAGTGTAATTGTAAGCGCCGGCGCGCTCGCGACCTGGTCCAAAGCTCTGTGACCACGCCCGCGGGACCATTGTGGCAGTGTCAGTGATCGTCTGTTCCCTGATATAGGGAAAGACGATCACTGACGTCACACGTTCAGCCCCGCCCCCTACAGTTAGAAACACACATGAGGTCACACTTTACCCCTACAGCGCCCCCTAGTGGTTAACTCCTAAACTGCAATTGTCATTTTCACAGTAATCAGTGCATTTTTATAGCACTTTTCGCTGTGAAAATGACAATGGTCCGAAAAATGTGTCAAAACTGTCCGATGTGTCCGCCATAATGTCGCAGTCACACAAAAAATTGCTGATCGCCGTCATTAGTAGGAAAAAAAAATATATTAATAAAAATGCAATTAAACTATCCCCTATTTTGTAAACGCTATATATGTTGCGCAAACCAATCGATAAACGCTTATTGTGATTTTTTTTTACCAAAAATATGTAGAAGAATACGTATCGGCCTAAACTGAGGGAAAAAAATATGTTTTTTATATATTTTTGGGGATATTTATTACAGCAAAAAGTAAAAAATATAGAATTTTTTTCAAAATTGTCGCTCTATTTGTGTTTATAGCGCAAAAAATAAAAACCGCAGAGGTGATCAAATACCACCAAAAGAAAGCTCTATTTGTGGAGGAAAAAGGACGCCAATTTTGTTTGGGAGCCACGTCGCACTACCGCGCAATTGTCAGTTAAATCAACGCAGTGCTGAATCGCAAAAAGGGGCAAGCTGCTGACTTTTAATAAGGACACTTAACCTGTCCTAGTCGCCCGAGATCGTGGTTCCCCCTGACGGCGATCGCTCGGTCCTGGCGACTCCATCCTTACTAAGGGAAACAGGTGGTGAAGCCTTACGGCTTCACTGTCCGTTTCCTACTGCGCATGCGCGACTCGGGCGGAGCTTTGTGAATGGGCGGCTGCCTCCCGGGATACACGCAGTTCTCAGAAGGCAGCGCGGCTCATTTACCAGAAGACACCGCGGCGGAGGACGAGGCAGGAGAGCTACTTCCGCATAGCAACCGCTCTTTCAGGTGAGTATAATTTTTTTGTTTAATTATTTGTTTTAAGATTTAGGGGGGGGGGGACGGGTGGAACTCCACTTTAATAAATGGCCATTATTTCACGTAATCTTTATAAAAATACTTGTTTGGCCATTGCAGGCCTAAAAACAAACCTTTATATCCCCATTGACACTCTAGTTGTTACATTGTATCCACTCACTCCAAAGCCATCGAATTTCCAGCTGGATAATTCTACACTTCTACAGTGATCTAAGCGGTGTCGGGCGAGCGAGCGAGCGAGCGCGCACGAGGCGAAAATCTGGTTGCTATGGCTCCTACACATGTATTAGTGGGCTAAATGGAGCCGAGTAATTTGTTGTGCTGAAAGCGAGAGGCTGAAGGGATTTATGAGTGTTAAAAGGTTATCTGCTCATTGTAGAGCTCTGCCTTCCATTGACATATTTCATTTTGTAATATGCGGCTTTCTTATCTAGGCGTACATGGAGATATTATGATAATGGCGTTCCACCGGGATAAGCGACTTTCGGGTGCCATTTAGGGGTCCTTTGTGCCGCTGCTGCTGCTGGGAAAATGATAGACATAGCGAGGAATTTCTACACATCGTTCCCGGTCATCTCTGAAAGAGAAAAAAAAAAAAAACTCTGGAAATCTGCGACCTAAAGGGGAGCGAGACATCAAATCTTCAGACATACCTAGAAATGAAAAGTAATTTGCTGTAGTTGCTGGGGTCGGTCCGGGTTTATGGAGTTTGTCCCAGTATTTGTGGCAGGTAATATTCAGACACTGTGCCCATCAAATGCCGCCACTGTGCCATCAAACTCAGCCACTGCGCCCATCAATTGCTGCCAGTTTTCCCCATCAAATGCTGCCAGTTTGCCCCATCAATTGCCGCCAGTTTGCCCCATCAAACACCACCACTGTGCCATCAAACGCAGCCACTGTGCCCATCAAATGCCGCCAGTTTGTCCCATCAAATGCCGCCAGTTTGCCCCATCAAATGTCACCACTGTGCCATCAAGCGCAGCCACTGCGCCCATCATTTGCCGCCAGTTTTCCCCATCAAATGCCACCAGTTTGCCCCATTAATAGCCTCCAGTTTCCCCCATCAAATGGCACCAGTTTGCCCCATCAAATGCCGCCAGTTTGCCCCATCAAATGCTGCCAGTTTGTCCCATCAAATGCCGCCAGTTTGCCCCATCAAACGCCACCACTGTGCCATCAAAGGCAGCCACTGCGCCCATCATTTGCCGCCAGTTTTCCCCATCAAATGCCACCAGTTTGCCCCATTAATAGCCTCCAGTTTCCCCCATCAAATGGCACCAGTTTGCCCCATCAAATGCCGCCAGTTTGCCCCATCAAATGCTGCCAGTTTGTCCCATCCATTGCCGCCAGTTTGCCCCATCAAACGCCACCACTGTGCCATCAAAGGCAGCCACTGCGCCCATCAATCGCCGCCAATTTTCCCCATCAAATGCCGCCAGTTTGCCCCATCAAATGCAGCCAGTTTGCCCCATCAATTGCCGCCAGTTTGCCCCATCAAACGCCACCACTGTGCCATCAAACGCAGCCATTGTGCCCATCAATTGCTGCCAGTTTTCCCCATCAAACGCCACCACTGTGCCCATCAATTGCCACCACTGTGCGATCAAATGCAGCCACTGTGTTTATCAATTGCCACCAGTTTTCCCCATCAAATGCCAACAGTTTGCCCCATCAAACACCACCACTGTGCCATCAAACGCAGCCACTGTGCCCATCAATTGCCGCCATTTTGCCCCATCAATTGCCCCACTCCCACATCGCCCGGCACTTACCTTTCTCGGGTCAGCGCCGTCCTCTACGCTCTCTCTGAGTCCTCAATGTCTTCTCCTATCCTCTTCATGTCATCTCTGCTATGATTGGACGCCTGATAGGCATCCAATCACAGCGCCTGTCGCTTCAGCTAATCGGGTGACTGGTAACCAGACCCGGTGCACCTGATTGGCTGAGAGGCAGGTCAGTATTAATCTATCTATTGTTGATTGACGGGTGCAGGAGGGGGGGGCGCTTCTGCGCCCTCTATAAAAGCATCAACAGCAAGAGGAATGGGGTCCTGATTCCTCTATATAGATCTTTATATCACTAGAGGGGTCACCAGCAGGAGGAATGAGGTCCTGATTCCTCTATATAGATCTTTATATCACTAGAGGGGTCACCAGCAGGAGGAATGAGGTCCTGATTCCTCTATATAGATCTTTATATCACTAGAGGGGTCACCAGCAGGAGGAAGGAGGTCCTGATTCCTCTATATAGATCTTTATATCACTAGAGGGGTCACCAGCAGGAGGAAGGAGGTCCTGAGTCCTCTATATAGATCTTTATATCACTAGAGGGGTCACCAGCAGGAGGAAAGAGGTCCTAAAACTTGATCTCATATCCCAACATGTTTCTCCAACAATGGCTTCCTCGGGGGGGTTTTGCAGACCACCAATATTCCATACCGCTCTAGTAATGATAAGATAATTTACATATTAATAATTATTTATTACAGATACAGCCAGGTTACTGATATCCGTGTATAGTGGGTGATCATTACTTGATGTCATCTCCCAACATGTTTCGCCAACAATAGCTTCCTCTGTTTTTTTATTTTTTTATTTTTTACAAACCACTAATATTCCATACAGCTCTAGTAATGATGAGATCCTTTACGTATTAATATTTATTTATTGCAGATACTGCCAGGTCACTGTTATCAGTGTATAGTAAGTGATTAATACTTGATCCCATAAACCAACATGTTTCGCCAACAATGGCTTCCTCAGGTTTTTTTTACAGGCCATCAATATTCCACACAGCTCTAGTAATGATAAGATCATTTTACATATTAATAATTATTTATTACAGATACAGCCAGGTTACTGATATCCGTGAATAGTGGGTGATCATTACTTGATGTCATATCCCAACATGTTTCGCCAACAATGGCTTCCTCAGGGTTTTTTTACAGGCCATCAATATTCCACACAGCTCTAGTAATGATAAGATAATTTTACATATTAATAATTATTTATTACAGATACAGCCAGGTTACTGATATCCGTGAATAGTGGGTGATCATTACTTGATGTCATATCCCAACATGTTTCGCCAACAATGGCTTCCTCAGGTTTTTTTTACAGGCCATCAATATTCCACACAGCTCTAGTAATGATAAGATAATTTTACATATTAATAATTATTTTTTACAGATACAGCAAACAACAACTGTCATATATATATAATGGTTTGTTTGTCCCCCCCCCCCCATCACCAAACTCACCAAGGGAGCGTCGGAGAAAAACACAGAGCAAGTCCACAAATTCCTGAAACAACGCAGAGGGAAAACTGCTATAGGGCGGTCAGCAAGTGGTTAATACACGCACATTATCGGATAAAGTGACTCGCTAATTCGGCGCAGGTTGCGCGATACGTCCCCTTTATTTGTACGCCCCGCGCACAGCTTTCTACACACCTTGTGCTTTCTATCAGGAGATGAGTTTTCAAGGGACGGGCGGTAATGTCATAAAACACGTTCAGTTATGTCGAGGCGCAAATTGAACGTTTTCCTAAATGCTTTGCTCATTTAATACTATAGACGCTCGTTAAGCAGCGTGAAACATTACACCCTATACAATTTGTTTCCCATTTCCCTCAAGTGTCAGGAATTAAATCTGTTTTAAAAAAAAAATAGGAGAGATAGAGAGAGATTGCCGTAGCGTACCGCGGCCCCCGAACCCCGCGCCAGATAATTGTCTGAACGGCCTTCATCGGGGACTCCGGATTTTTTTCATTTACTGTTTCCTGACTCAATTGCAAACGTCCAAATGCAATTTAGATTAATCTGATAGATGTGAATTCTCTCCCATGACGCCCCCCCCCCCCCCCCGTTGTCTTGTCTGCGGTTCCATATGGCGTGGAGGGTCCTCGCCTTTCCTATTTTTCGAATTGTATAATTGATCCGGGTGACTTCTGTGATCATCTTATAATTCAAGTACTTCGTTATTTTCGGCCATAGATGAATATAAAAAAAAAAATGTGTCATTATTTACATATTGATTTTCTATCTATTTTTATTGTATCTATTTTTAAATAAAACTCTAAACTCTTTTAGGCCCTATTTACATCTGCGCATAGCGCTCGCCTTTTTTGTGTGTGTTTTTCGGGCAATAATACGCATCACGCATAGTACGGTTGTCCCGATACCAGTATCGGTATCGGGACCGATACCGAGTATTTGCGGGAGTACTTGTACTCCCCCAAATACCCCCGATACCTAAATAGAATATTTGCCGCCGCCGCCGCCACCGCCGCCGTATATCGCAAAGCCGCCGCCGCGTTAATCACCGCACGGGGAACATTAGAGTCAGCTTTCGTTTGAATAGCTGTTTTCCCCGCCGCGCATAAACACTCCCCTTGCTCGGGATTGGACCGATCTGTCCAATCCCGAGCAAGGGGGAGTGTCTCTATACAGTGCGCGGCAGGGAAAACGGCTTATTCAAACGAAAGCTGACTGTAATGTTCCCCGTGCGGTGATTAACGCGGCGGCGGCATCATTTAGGTACGCGGACATGGCTGCAATATGTTTGGGGACATAGCTGCGTATATGGGGGACATGGCTGCAATATGTTTAGGGACATGGCTGCATTTGTTTGGGGACATGGCTGCATATGTTTGGGGACATAGCTGCGTATATGGGGGACATGGCTGCAATATGTTTGGGGACATAGCTGCGTATATGGGGGACATGGCTGCATATGTTTGGGGACATAGCTGCGTATATGGGGGACATGGCTGCAATATGTTTGGGGACATGGCTGCATATATGTTTGGGGACATGGATGCATTTGTTTGGAGACATGGCTACATATGTTTGGGTACATGGCTGCATATGTGGGGGACATGGCTGCATTTGTTTGGGGACATGGCTGCATATGTTTGGGGACATGGCTGCATATGTTTGGGGACATGGCTGCATTTGTTTGGGGACATGGCTGCATATGTTTGGGGACATGGCTGCAATATGTTTGGGGACATGGCTGCAATATGTTTAGGGACATGGCTGCATTTGTTTGGGGACATGGCTGCATATGTTTGGGGACATGGCTGCATATGTGGGGGGACATGGCTGCATATGTGGGTGGACATGGCTGCACATGTGGGGGACATGGCTGCATATGTGGGGGGACATGGCTGCATATGTTTGGGGACATGGCTGCATATGTGGGGGACATGGCTGCATATGTGGGGGGACATGGCTGCATATGTGGGGGGACATGGCTGCATATGTGGGGGGACATGGCTGCATATGTTTGGGGACATGGCTGCAATATGTTTGGGGACATGGCTGCATTTGTTTGGGGACATGGCTGCATATGTTTGGGGACATGGCTGCATATGTTTGGGGACATGGCTGCATTTGTTTGGGGACATGGCTGCATATGTAGGGGGACATGGCTGCATATGTTTGGGGACATGGCTGCATATGTTTGGGGACATGGCTGCATTTGTTTGGGGACATGGCTGCATATGTTTGGGGACATGGCTGCATATGTTTGGGGACATGGCTGCATATGTTTGGGGACATGGCTGCATTTGTTTGGGGACATGGCTGCATTTGTTTGGGGACATGGCTGCATATGTTTGGGGACATGGCTGCATTTGTGGGGGGACATGGCTGCATTTGTGGGGGACATGGCTGCATTTGGGGACACATTTTAAAAAAGTATCGGTATTCGGCATCGGCATGTACATGAAAAAAAGTATCGGTACTTGTACTCGGTCCTAAAAAAGTGGTATCGGGACAACCCTAACGCACAGGCATGGGCGCCTGCAGAATTTTTTTCAGGAGGGGGGGGGGCATCATTTTAAGGTCACCCATGCCCTGCCCCTTTTTGACAATGTCATGAAGGGGAGGGGCTTAGTATATCCCATATAACCTATATAGATCCCCTTTTAGAGCAGGAGAGATCTACCATAGAATAGATCCCCGTTTACTTCTTAGGCCACGTACACACGATCAGTCCATCCGATGAAGCTGACTGA
The DNA here is from genome assembly GCA_029574335.1 of Rana kukunoris. Classification (NCBI taxonomy): domain Eukaryota; kingdom Metazoa; phylum Chordata; class Amphibia; order Anura; family Ranidae; genus Rana; species Rana kukunoris. The sequence goes on from CM056057.1 coordinate 211,860,455, forward strand.
TGGTCTGATGTACCTACACACCATCAGTTAAAAAAACGATCGCGTCAGAACACGGTGACGTAAAACACGACGTGCTGAAAAAAAAAATGAAGTTCAATGCTTCCGAGCATGCGTTGACTTGATTCTGAGCATGCGTGGATTTTTACCCGATGGTTCGTGCCTACAAACGATCGGTTTTGACCTACCGGTTAGGAATCCATCGGTTAAATTTAAAGTTGGCTTTTTTTTAACCGATGGTTAAATAACCGATAGCGCCCACACACGATCGGTTTTCACCGATGAAAACTGTCCATCAGACAGTTCTCATCGGTTTAACCGATCGTGTGTACACGGCCTGAGGCTGCCATCACACCTAAGCGTAGGCGATTTTTGCCGCGATTTTCCGTGACAAATTGCAGCGTTTTTTCATGCGATTTTCCGCGACAAAACGCTGCGTTTTTCCCCGCGGTTTTGTACAGGTCATTGGCATCAATGTAAAACGCCCAAGCCGCCCGATTTGCGTGTCAAAAAAGGGTCCGAAGTTCGGCGTTTTGCGTTGGAGATGTGAACCATCTCCATAGAGAATAATGTTATTTTTCCCCTCTAGCGTCTTTGAGCGCCGCGCTTCAGGCGACAAAACGCTCAGGTGTGAATGCAGCCTTACTCTTACCTTTCTTTCACCTGTGTATAGAATAGAATCGCCAGGTTTTCCTGTAGCACCGCACTCCAGGCTCTCCAGCCTTTCCCCTGTAAAGAGTAAATTATAAATATATATATATTTTCCACTCCACAAGTCCTTCTAGCTTGTTCCTTCTCCTCGGCTCAGGCTGCCTGCCTGTTCTCCAGTTCTTTCTCCTTCGTTGCACAGCACAGACAGTCCCGCCCCCAGACAGTCCCAGAGATCACTCTGCATGCCGGCAGGACTCCACCACCACTCCACTAGAGTCAGCAGCGTGCCGTCCGGGTTTACCTCTCTCTCTAGACAGTACACAGGACGGACTGGAGCCTAGCGGCCGAGCTGAGGCCCAAACTATCGCATCAGGGGTGAGGGGGGGATGGTTCAAGTGAGTCAGAGAGCAGCAGACTCAAAAAAAAAAGTCTGCGAAAAGCCGCGGCGGACCCTGCAAGGACTGCTCATGGACACCAGTTTAACACCATATAGTTCTGTGTGTTACCTCAAGTTTAGCGCCATATATTTCATTGTGTTACTGCAAGTTTAATGCCATATAGTTCTGTGCATTACTGCAAGTTTAACGCTGTATATTTCATTGCCTTACTGCAAGTTTAGCGCCATATAGTTTTGTGCGTTACTGCAATTTTAACGCCATACATTTCATTGTGTTACTGCAAGTTTAATGCCATATAGTTCTGTGCGTTACTGCAGGTTTAACGCCATATAGTTCTGTGTGTTACTGCAGGTTTAACGCCATATAGTTCTGTGCGTTACTGCAAGTTTAACGCCATATAGTTCTGTGCGTTACTGCAGGTTTAACGCCATATAGTTCTGTGCGTTACTGCAGGTTTAACGCCATATAGTTCTGTGCGTTACTGCAGGTTTAACGCCATATAGTTCTGTGCGTTACTGCAGGTTTAACGCCATATAGTTCTGTGCGTTACTGCAGGTTTAACGCAATATAGTTCTGTGCGTTACTGCAAGTTTAACGCCATATAGTTCTGTGCGTTACTGCAGGTTTAACGCCATATAGTTCTGTGCGTTACTGCAGGTTTAACGCCATATAGTTCTGTGCGTTACTGCAGGTTTAACGCCATATAGTTCTGTGTGTTACTGCAGGTTTAACGCCATATAGTTCTGTGCGTTACTGCAAGTTTAACGCCATATAGTTCTGTGCGTTACTGCAGGTTTAACGCCATATAGTTCTGTGCGTTACTGCAGGTTTAACGCCATATAGTTCTGTGCGTTACTGCAGGTTTAACGCCATATAGTTCTGTGCGTTACTGCAGGTTTAACGCCATATAGTTCTGTGCGTTACTGCAGGTTTAACGCCATATAGTTCTGTGCGTTACTGCAAGTTTAACGCCATATAGTTCTGTGCGTTACTGCAGGTTTAACGCCATATAGTTCTGTGCGTTACTGCAGGTTTAACGCCATATAGTTCTGTGCGTTACTGCAGGTTTAACGCCATATAGTTCTGTGCGTTACTGCAAGTTTAGCACTGTATATTTAATATAGTTACTGCAAGTTTAACGCCATAAATGTCATTGTGTTACTGCAAGTTTAATGCTATAAATTTAATTGCGTAACTGCAAGTTTAGCGCCATATAGTTCTGTGCGTTACTGCAAGTTTAGCGCCATATAGTTTTGTGCTTTACTGCAAGTTTAGCGCCATATAGTTCTGTGCGTTACTGCAAGTTTAACGCCATATAGTTCTGTACGTTACTGCAAGTTTAACGCCATATATTTCATTGTGTTACTGCAGGTTTAACGCCATATAGTTCTGTGCGTTACTGCAAGTTTAGCGCCATATAGTTCTGTGCGTTACTGCAAGTTTAACGCTGTATAGTTCTGTGAGTTACTGCAGGTTCAACGCCATATATTTCATGGTGTTACTGCAAGTTTAGCGCCATATAGTTTTGTGCGTTACTGCAAGTTTAACACGGTATATTTAATTTAGTTACTGCAATTTTAAGGCCATATATTTCATTGTGTTACTGCAAGTTTAACGCCATATAGTTCTGTGTGTTACTGCAAGTTTAACGCCATATAGTTCTGTGCGTTACTGCAAGTTTAACGCCATATAGTTCTGTGCGTTACTGCAAGTTTAACGCCATACAGTTCTGTGCGTTACTGCAAGTTTAACGCTGTATATTTAATTTAGGTACTGCAAGTTTAACGCCATAAATGTCATTGTGTTACTGCAAGTTTAACGCTGTATAGTTGCGTGCGTTACTGCGATATTATAGTGTATCCATGGAATGTTTCTGCGTCGTGAATACTCGAACTAAAGTGCACCAAACACCACTTTCCATTGATTAAAGTGCATCCATGCACACATTCACAGATCTTTATTACATTTTGTTAATAAAATTAGCACTGTATATTTAATATAGTAACTGCAAGTTTAACGCCATAAATGTCATTGGGGTAGATTCACATAGATTAGCGGATCTTTTGATCCGCGTGATCTATCTTTTTTACGATCCGCCTGCGCCAGTTTTTGAGGCAAGTGCTGTATTCAGAAAGCACTTGCCTCGTAATTAGCCCTGGCGGATCGTAAATCCCCCGGCGGAATGCAAATTCCGCGGCTAGGGGGAGTTTACTATTTAAATCACGCGCGTCCCCGCGCCGATCGTACTGCGCATGCGCCGCCGGCTAAATTTCCCAGCGTGCATTGCTTTAAATGACGTCGCAAGGACGTCATTGTTTTCGATGTTAACGCAATTAACGTATTGGCCGTATTCCCGGACGACTTACGTAAACGACGTAAAAAATTCAAAACTCGACGCGGGAACGACGGCCATACGTAACATAGGATCCGCCGCACTTACCCCGCATATAGCAGGGGTAACCATCCGCCGGAAAAAGACGAACGCAAACGACGTAAAAAAAAACGACGGCCGGGCGTTCGGTTCTGAATCGGCGGTTCTCCTCATTTGCATATTCGTCGCGTAGAAAAAAAGAAGCGCCACCTAGCGGACGGCGGGAGAATGCAGCCTAAGAACCGACAGTGTAACTCACTTACACCAGTCGGCTCTAAGGGAGATCTATGCAGAACCTGATTCGAGGAATCAGCCGCATAGATCCGAGCGTCGGATCTCACAGATCCGACGGTGTATCAGTAGATACACCGTCGGATCTGTACATGAATCTACCCCACTGTGTTACTGCAAGTTTAATGCTATAAATTTAATTGCGTAACTGCAAGTTTAGCGCCATATAGTTCTGTGCGTTACTGCAAGTTTAGCGCCATATAGTTCTGTGCGTTACTGCAAGTTTAACGCCATACAGTTCTGTGCATCACTGCAAGTTTAACGCTGTATATTTAATTTAGTTACTGC
>CM056057.1:211869450-211906950 GCA_029574335.1 Rana kukunoris
CGGGGCTTATCCATGCTCCATCCCTGGATCATTTATCATAATCCATGCTCCATCCGTGGCTTATCCATGCTCCATCCCTGGATCATTTATCCTCATCCATGCTCTATCCCTGGATCAGTCATCCTCATTCATGCTCCATCCCTGGCTCATCCATGCTCCATCCCTGGCTCATCCATCCTCATTCATGCTTGTCCATGTTCCATCCCTGGCTCATCCATGCTCCATCCCTGGCTTATCCATCCTCATCAATGCTCCATCCCTGGCTCATCCATCCCTGGCTCAGTCATGCTCATTCAGGCTCCATCCCTGGATCATCCATCCTCATCCATGCTCCATCCCTGGCTCATCCATCCTCATCCATGCTCCATCCCTGGATCATCCATCCTCATCCATGCTCCATCTCTGGCTAATCCATCCTAATCCATGCTCCATCCCTGGATCATTTATCCTCATCCATGCTCTATCCCTGGATCAGTCATCCTCATTCATGCTCCATCCCTGGCTCATCCATGCTCCATCCCTGGCTCATCCATCCTCATTCATGCTTGTCCATGTTCCATCCCTGGCTCATCCATGCTCCATCCCTGGCTTATCCATCCTCATCAATGCTCCATCCCTGGCTCATCCATCCCTGGCTCAGTCATGCTCATTCAGGCTCCATCCCTGGATCATCCATCCTCATCCATGCTCCATCCCTGGCTCATCCATCCTCATCCATGCTCCATCCCTGGATCATCCATCCTCATCCATGCTCCATCTCTGGCTAATCCATCCTAATCCATGCTCCATCCCTGGATCATTTATCCTCATCCATGCTCCATCCGTGGCTCATCCATGCTCCATCCCTGGATCATTTATCCTCATCCATGCTCCATCCCTGGCTCATCCATCCTTATCCATGCTCCATCCCTGGCTCATCCATCCTCATCCATGCTCTATCCCTGGATCATTTATCCTCATCCATGCTCTATCCCTGGATCAGTCATCCTCATCCATGCTCCATCCCTGGATCATCCATCCACACCCATGGCTCAATCATGCCACATCGGTCATCATCAGTGCCACATCCACACCACATCAGTGATCATCAGTGCCACATGCATGCTACAACAGTGATCATCAGTGCCACATCTATGCCACATCAGTGCTCATCCGTGCCACATTCATGCTACATGAGTGCCCATGCATGCCACATCAGTGATCATCTGTGCCACATCCATGCCACATCACTTCTCCTCCATGCCACATCAGTGATCATCCATGTCACATCCATGCCACGTCAGTTCTCTTCCATGCCAAATATGTGCTCATCTGTGCCACATCCATGCCATATCAGTTCTCATCTATGCCACATCAGTGCCACATTCATGTCACAACAGTTCTTATCAGTGCCACATCAGTGCTCGTCAGTGCCTCACAAAAGTGTAACTGGTAGTCAAATTAGATTTTAAATGTATGTCCCTAGAACACCTGATGGTGCTTCTGCTTTATCCCAGCCTTCAAAAGTTGTTACCGACCTTTGGCTTGTTTATTGACTATGCTTCTGCTTGATCCCAGCCTTTTACTGCCTTTTGGCTTGTTTACTGACTACGCTTCTGCTTGATCTTAGCCTTCAACTACTTGCTATCGACCTTTGGCTGGTTTACTGACCACACTTCTGCTTGATCCCAGCCTTCAACCACTTGTTACCGACCTTTGGCTTGTTTACTGACTACGTTTTTGCTTGTTCCTTATACCTGCCATACCTGCTACTGGACCCTTGTTTGCTCATCTCCCAGTGGGGTGATCCTGAGGACTGCAACCTGGTACTACCATGCAGCAAAACCCATCTCCACCATCAGGGACTCTGGTGAACTCTGGTTAGTGCTTAGACCTCAGACGAGCCCATGTCATCCGCCAGGGTGACCTGCTTGTATACCTATCCTGTTGGTCGTTGGGGCCCGTCTACTGCTGGAGCTACTGGTCTACGAACCTGACCCTTGAATGTGACACCTACACTGCACATCGACCCCTGTGAAGGAGAAACACATTTTAAGATCCGATAATATCAGTTCTTCACTACTATTAGCCCAGTGCTATCCAGGGCCGTCGTCAGGAGGGTACAGGCAGTACACCTCTAAGGGGCCCGGTGGTCCCCAGGGGCCTGGATAGCATCCCCCTTTTTTTTGTCGGCACCCAAAGCCCCCCGACCTCTAAGGGGCTGGTGGTCCCCAGGGGCCCGGATGGCATCCCCCTTTTTTTTCATCAGCACCCAAAGCCCCCCGACCTTTAAGGGGCCCGGACGGCATCCCCCTTTTTTTTGTCAGCACCCAAAGCCCCCCGACCTCTAAAGGACTGGTCGTCCCCAGGGGCACAGATGGCATCCCCCTTTTTTTTTCTTTATTCTTCAGCACCCAAAGCCCCCGACCTCTAAGGGGCCTGGTTGTCCCCAGAGGCCCGGATGGCATCCCCTTTTTATTTTTTTTCGTCAGCACCCAAAGCCCCCGAACCTATAAGGGGCTGGTGGTCCCCAGAGGCACGATGGCATCCCCTTTTTTTTCTTTATTCATCAGCACCCAAAGCAACCCCCCCAACCTCTAAGGGGCCGATGGCATCCTCTTTTTTTCGTCAGCACCCAAAGCCCCCCCAACCTTAATTTGCGGCTGCAGCAACCCCCCAGCTTCTCAATTCATGGTGGACCCCCCCCCACGTCTTAACTTGCAAAACACTCTCCCCGCTTCTCAAATCCCCCCCCCGGTTCTCTGCTCCAGGGGGCCCATGCCTAAAGCTGTGTAAGGGGCCCTGATGGCGGCCCTGGTGCTATCGCACCTACACAACGGCTGTCTATCTATTGATGGCAATGGATCAAGCTGGTTAAATTGGATAGGAAACTCGGTGCTCAGCTCGGCAGAGGTGGGTGGAAAGGTTTTTGAAAAATTTCCCCGGCTACTCGCCTCTCTCCTCCATCGGATCTGTAGATGAAGGGGATGAACATGGCTTCTCTTCTTCTTCATTTTCTTCTCCGGGTTGGATTTTCTCTCTCCGACTCCCAGTCAATACGTTCCTCCAACTTTCAAACAAGCTCAGCTGGTGGGAGGTTTTCTCGGAGGCCTGATAAATTATTCTCTGTCAGGAACCAAATCTGCTTTTTTTTTTTTTTTTAAAGCGGCTCCTTTTTGATGAATTTGCTCCGCCGACACCATAATAATGAATTAATAGGAAGCATATTAATAACCATTTTAGGATGAGATGGATGGAAATGAAGATAAGGGGGCGGACAAGCCAAATAACAGGCAGGTGAGCACTTAATAGACTGCGAAGTTCCCTCCTGGGGGGGGGGGGGTTGCACTTTATGATCCTGTACATTACTATCACCAGCAGGGCCACCATCAGGGGGGTACAAGCAATACACCCTTAGAGGCCCGGCTGGCCACCCTCCCATTTTATTTTTTTATTTTTATTTATTTTTTGCATTACACCAGTAAGGGGCCTGATGGTCCTCAGGGGACCGACTGGCCCCCTCCCTTTTTTTTTGTAATATTTAAAACAAAATTATGTAATTTTATTTTTTGCATTACACCTGTAAGGGGCCCGATGGTCCCCAGGGCCCCTTTCAGGCCCGGCAGGGCACCCTCCCCTTTTATTTTTATTTATTTATTTGTATTTATTTTTTGCATTACACCTGTAAGGGGCCTGACGGTCCCCAGGGGCCGGACTGGCCCCCCTCCCTTTTTTTTTATGTCATTTTTTTTGCATTACACCTGTAAAGGGCCCGATGGTCCCCAGGGCCCCTTACAGGCCCGGCAAGCCACCCTCCCATTTTATTTTTATTTATTTATTTATGTGTATTTACTTTTTGCATTACACCTGTAAGGGGCCTGATGGTCCCCAGGGGCCTGACTGGCCCTCTCCCTTTTTTAATGTAATTTTTTTGCATTACACCTGTAAGGGGCCCGATGGTCCCCAGGGCCCCTTACAGGCCCGGCAGGCCACCCTCCCATTTTATTTTTATTTATTTATTTATGTGTATTTATTTTTTGCATTACACCTGTAAGGGGCCTGACGGTCCCCAGGGGCCTGACTGCCCCCCTCCCTTTTTTTATGTAATTTGTTTTGCTCTTACACCTGCAAGGGGCCCGATGGTCCTCAGGGCCCCTTACAGGCCCGGCAGGTCACCCTCCTGTTTTTTTAATTAATTAATTAATTTATTTTTATTTAGTTTTTGCATTACACCTGTAAGGGGCCTGATGGTCCCCAGGGGCCTGACTGGCCCTCTCCCTTTTTTAATGTAATTTTTTTGCATTACACCTGTAAGGGGCCCGATGGTCCCCAGGGCCCCTTACAGGCCCGGCAGGCCACCCTCCCATTTTATTTTTATTTATTTATTTATGTGTATTTACTTTTTGCATTACACCTGTAAGGGGCCTGATGGTCCCCAGGGGCCTGACTGCGCCCTCCCTTTTTTTTTGTAATATTTTTTTATGAAGGATAGAAGTGACAGAATAGGCCCGGTGGACAAGTGGTTAAAGGCTGGGATCTGAAATAATAACAAACTAATAGAGCCGATCGGAAAATCGTCTGGGGTGCCGACATCGCCGGATTGATGGACAGGTAAGTGTCCCATTGTTAAAAGTCAGCAGCTACTTTTTTTGGTAGGGTAGCAGAACTCCTCATTAAATAATTCACTCTCAGAGGCGGCTCTAGGCTTTGTGAGGCCTTAGGCAAAACTTGACATGGGGCCCTCCACTCACACCCATGATGGGGGGAAATAATTCAAGGACAAGAGCCTCTTCCCAACAACCCTGGCCGGTGGTTGTGGGGGTCTTATTTGAATCTGGAAGCCCCCTTTAACAAGGCGGCCTCCAGATCCTGCTCTTTAATAACTTATGGGTGGGGGCCACCCGATGCTGTACACCTGGTGAACCCGCCCCCTTGTGATGTCATTAACTGAAGGCATGCTGTGTCATCGACCTCACAAGGGGTGGGGTCACCGATGTTCACTGGTTATTAGGGACGCTGGCGGCTCCGCTCCTGAGTCAGGGCTCTTAACGCTGCCTGAGCGCAGCAACGTTAAGGTCCCCTGTCCCCATGGGCATCTGCTCCATAGGGCAAGAGGGGGCAATCGACCCCCCCCCTGAAATATTAAGAAGGTGTTGAAGAGTCTAGTGGCCTCGGCACGGATGTCACACAGGCACAGCGAGCAGAGTGAAGCCGCCTCCCCCTCCGGTGTTTTTGTGTACACGGGGGAGGGAACCTGCTGTGCCTGAGCTGTGCTGATGGCTGATCTGAGGTACTGAATGGGATAGGGGCCCATCTGTGCTGAAGGGGGGTCTGTGCTGAATGGCAGGGTCTGTGCAGAATGGGGGGGTCTGTGCTGAAGGGGGGTTCATTTGTGCTGAATGGAGGGGTCTGTGCGGAATGGGGGGGGGTCTGTGCTGAAGAGGGGTTCATCTGTGCTGAATGGAGGTGTCTGTGCAGAATGGGGGGGTCTGTGCTGAAGGGGGGTTCATCTGTGCTGAATGGAGGGGTCTGTGTGGAATGGGGGGGTCTGTGCTGAAGGGGGGTTCATCTGTGCTGAATGGAGGTGTCTGTGCTGAATGGAGGTGTCTGTGCAGAATGGGGGGGTCCATCTGTGCTGAATGGAGGCGTCTGTGCAGAATGGGGGGGTCTGTGTTGAAGGGGGATTTGTGCTGAATGGAGGGGTCTGTGCTGAATGGAGGGGTCTGTGCTGAATGGAGGGGTCTGTGCTGAAGGGGGGTCTGTACATTCTCTAGGCTATATTTATATGGGCATGGAGGGAAGCTAAATTATCCCAAGAGCTATTTTGTTTTAGCTGCGCTATTTGGCCACTAGTGGGGCACTTTTAACCCCTGTTAGCTTTTTAAGAAAGGACGCCCATGCCTGTCCCTCAAAACTGGGGTAATGCATTGGGTAAGTTTGGTGGCCGCGAGGCCCCTGTGAGTGTAAGGCCTTAGACGCCTAATTTGCCTAATTTAAGAGCCGCCTCCGTTCACTCTCATCCATCATTATGTTTCTGTTGTTTTAATTTTGGCGATTAAAAAAAAAAAAAAAGCCGCGCGTTCGTACTTGGGAAAACCAACAATCAAACAACTTATTACCCGGCACATAAAACAGCCCCGAGTGACGTCTAAAACTCAATATTCTTATTTGGCGAGGAGGAAAAACACATGAAATGATGTAGCAGACAAGGTGTCAGTTACCAGCGGCGCCGAGCGGCCACGGCGCCCAACGTATGGAAATGGCGTGCGATTTGAATATGCAGCAGGGCCGCCCTGTGACCTCACACCTGACTTCTCGCTCGTTTTAAGTATAAATTATTCTCGGGACGTGTTGTAGAGAGAAGAAACGAGCGGGAAATCACAGCGTGCGGCGCCCGCAGATGTAAAGATACAAGTCTCTGAGGTCCGGCTGCTCAATTCTCCTGCATGTTTATGGGATCCGGACAAGATTATCCTCTTCATTATTAAAGACAAACAGTTATCACTTCCCCCGCAGCTCCCAGGAATACTGAGAAGGTAGAGATTGTTATGTCAGCGCGGCCAATCAGAGCGCGCTCGGCTATGTTGGATACCGCTGTCTGCAGGAAGGAAACAACGTAGAGGGTTATATGATCAACGTTATTACCGTATTTATATAACACGCTCCCCCGTGTACCGCGCACCCCTAAAGTGACCCCCAATCTGTGGAAAAAAAGTTATTTTTGTACTTACAGTTTTGGTGTCTTGCGCGGCTTCGGGTGTCCTCTTCGGCGGGTCCGGCGTCCTTCTGCGGCATCGGGTGTCCTTCTGCGGCGGGTCCGGTGTCCTTCTGTGGCGGGACCGGTGTCCTTCTTCGGCGGGTCCGGTGTCCTTCTTCGGCGGGTCCGGTGTCCTTCTGCGGCGGGTCCGGTGTCCTTCTTCGGCGGGTCCGGTGTCCTTCTTCGGCGGGTCCGGTGTCCTCTTCGGCGGGTCCGGTGTCCTCTTCGACGGGTCCGGTGTCCTTCTGCGGCATCGGGTGTCCTTCTGCGGCGGGTCCGGTGTCCTTCTGCGGCGGGACCGGTGTCCTTCTGCGGCGGGACCGGTGTCCTTCTGCGGCGGGACCGGTGTCCTTCTGCGGCGGGACCGGTGTCCTTCTTCGGCGGGTCCGGTGTCCTCTTCTGCGGGTCCGGTGTCCTCTTCTGCGGGTCCGGTGTCCTCTTCTGCGGGTCCGGTGTCCACTTCGGCGGGTCCGGCGTCCTCGCGTCCTCCCCGCTCGTTTCCCGCGCCGAGTTTTGAATACTGCGCCAGCATATACCCAGCGCAGTACACTCGGGCAGGCTCGGCTTCTTCCGCGCTCACGTCCTGTACGTCCAGGACGTGAACGCGGAAGAAGCCGAGACTGGCCGAATATACCCGAGTGTACTGCGCTCGGTATATGTCGGCGCAGTATTCAAAACTCGGCGCGGGACAGCGGGTATTGGCGTATATCGCGCACCCACGATTTTGCCCTGATTTTCAGGGCAAAAAAGTGCGCGACATACGCCGATAAATACGGTAAAAATTATTGTCCCGGCATACAGCTAAATACATAGGGCCAGGTTCTCAAAGGACTTACGACGGCGTATCTCCACGTACGCCGCCGTAAGTTCGAATGTGACCCGTCGGATCTATGCGCCTGATTCTTATTTGGCCAAGATGCGAGCGGCGTAAGTCTCCTACGCCGCCGTATCTTAGTTGCATATTTACGCTGGCCGCTAGGTGGCGCTTCCGTCGTTTTTACGCGTCGAATATGCAAATGAGCTAGATACGGCGATTCACGAACGTACTCGCGCCCGCCGCATTTTTTTTTACGCCGTTTGCGTAAGCGTATGTCCAGCGTAAAGTTACCCCTGCTATATGAGGCGCACGTTATGTTAAGTATGGACGTCGGGACAGCGTCAACTTTTACCGTCGTTTGTTCTAAAACGTTCGCGAATAGGGCTTTGCGTAAGTTACGTTTCACGTCGAAACCAATGAGTAGTTGCGGCGTAATTTTGAGCATGCGCACTGGGATACGTCCACGGATGGCGCATGCGTCGTTCGGAAAAAGCGTCGATTACGTGGGGTCACGATTCATTTACATGGATCACGCCCCCTACCTGCCTATTTTGACTTAGGCGCGGTTACGCCGGCCCATTTACGCTATGCCGCCGTAACTTGGGACGCAAGTGCTTTGAGAATACTGCACTTGCGTCCAAAGTTGCGGCGGCGTAGAGTAAATACGATACGCTACGTCCGGCTAACAGTTACGCCGCCATGCGAGAATCTGGCCCATACTGTACATGTCACCTGTACTCTTACCTGTGGTCAGGCTCAGATTTCCCACAAGGCCACTGAGGCCGGGCCTCGGGGCGGCAGGGCACACAAGGGCGGTAAGTTGCGATTTTGCCGCAATCACTAGTAAAATGTGTGCTGAAGGTCCATGCTCCCCTTCCATTAGTACAAACCACCCCCCTCCATTAGTACAGACCCCCCCATAAACCACCCCCCCATTAGTACAGACCCCCCACAGGACAGACCACCACCCCCCCTCCATTAGTAGAGACAACACTTTCATTAGTATAGACCCCCGTACAGACCCCCCCACAAGCCATCCCCCATTAGTACAGACCCCCCCCCCACAAGCCATCCCCCACAATTAGTACAGACCCCCCCCACAAAACATGGTCACCCCCCTCCATTAGTACTGAGGCCACCATAAACCCCCCCTCAGGACAAACCCCACCCGGGCGGCAGCTGAAGAGGAGAGGACAGTGTGCAGCTGCGCCACCCGGGTGGAGAAGATGACAATCATGACAGAAGAGAGGAGGATTTAAAAAATGAAAATACAGCGGAGGTGGAGAGCGCGGCTTCCGACAAGGAGAGCAGAGGAGGAGGGAGCGGAGCACTCTGGCGCTTGAGCGCCTCCACCTCTGTGGCGCCTGGGTGAACTGCATCCCGCTTGGCGCACTCCCTGCTGGATTGCTGGTCTGAGCTCTGAGGTCGCGATCGGCTGCTTTTCCGCCCTGTTCCCTGGCCGGCGCTGGCGCCGTAAGGCAAGTGCCAATGTTGCTTTGCGCTAGCGCCGGCCCTGTTGATGGGCACAGTGGCTGCGTTTGATGGGCACAGTGGCTGCAATTGATGTTTTTTTTTTTTCAGAATTTTTCAGTTTGTTTGCGCCCTCCCAAATATTTTGAGCACCAGCCGCCACTGATTTCAGGACAAGCTGAAGACAATCCAGCACTGAGGCCAGACGGACCCTGGGTTTAAATAGGCCTCCAGGTGCCAAGACTGGTGCGCCAATGCTGCACGGGAAAGGGCACTTGCTATACGGAATTCCTGGCAGGTGGACAGACCCTAAGCAATGGTTGGAGACAGGCCTGGACTGGGACAAAAAATAGGCTTGGGCATTTTAGACTGAGCAGCCTGGGGGGGGGGTGCCATGTACCACTGGACCCCTTTACATTACACAGCACCCTGCACCTCTGGACCCCTTTACATTACACCACACCCTGCACCTTTGGACCCCTTTACATTATACAGCACCCTGCACCTCTGGGCCCCTTTACATTACACAGCACCCTGCACCTCTCGACCCCTTTACATTACACAGCACCCTGCACCTCTGGACCCCTTTACATTACACAGCACCCTGCACCTCTGGACCCCTTTACATTACACAGCACCCTGCACCTCTGGACCCCTTTACGTTACACAGCACCCTGCACCTCTGAACCCCTTTACATTACACAGCACCCTGCACCTCTGGACCCCTTTACATTACACAACACCCTGCATCTCTGGACCCCTTTACGTTACACAGCACCCTGCACCTCTGGACCCCTTTACATTACACAGCACCCTGCACCTCTGGACCCCTTTACATTACACAACACCCTGCATCTCTGGACCCCTTTACATTACACAGCACCCTGCACCTTTGGACCCCTTTACATTATACAGCACCCTGCACCTCTGGACCCCTTTACATTACACAGCACCCTGCACCTCTGGACCCCTTTACATTACACAGCACCCTGCACCTCTGGACCCCTTTACGTTACACAGCACCCTGCACCTCTGGACCCCTTTACGTTACACAGCACCCTGCACCTCTGGATCCCTTTACATTACACAGCACACTGCATCTCTGGACCCCTTTACATTACACATCACCCTGCACCTCTGGACCCCTTTACGTTACACAGCACCCTGCACCTCTGGACCCCTTTGCGTTACACAGCACCCTGCACCTCTGGATCCCTTTACATTACACAGCACCCTGCACCTCTGGACCCCTTTACATTACACAGCACCCTGCACCTCTGGACCCCTTTACATTACACAGCACCCTGCACCTTTGGACCCCTTTACATTACACAGCACCCTGCACCTCTGGACCCCTTTACATTACACAGCACCTTGCACCTCTGGACCTCTTTACATTACACAGCACCCTGCACCTATGGACCCCTTTACATTGCACATCCCCCACAGTTTGTTACACAACACCCCCTAACAGATCTGGACCCCCTGCATGTTACACAGACTTCCCTACAGTACAGACCCCCTCCCTACAGTACAGAACCCCTCCCTACAGTACAGATCCCCCTCTACAATAGAGACTCCCCTACATTACAGACCCCCCTCTATAATAGAGATCCCCCTACATTACAGCCACCCTCTATAATACAGCCCATACATACCCCCCTACAATCAGGGCTGTCTTAATAGTATCATGGGCCCCTGGGCAAAGTAATGCTCTGGGGCCCCTACAATGATGACAGTGCAGGTAAACAGACATCAAGTAGGTAGGAGGCAGACTGCCTCCCCTGTGTATCTATCACTCTCAGTGCCATCACAGGGCCCCCAAATTTGGGGCAGCATGGGTTCAAGGGTCAGCTGCTTTGGAGAAAGTGCAAGGGCCCCCCATGTAGCTGGGGCCTCTGGGCGTTGCCTAGGTGTGCTCTCTCATTAAGACAGCCCTGCCCACAATAGAGAGATGTGACCTGTGGCCCGCGGGCCGCCGCGGCCCACCGGGTATATGCCCGGTGTGCCCTATGGCCAGTCCGGGCCTGGTTGGAGATCAAGGGCTGGTTGTTGGCTGTAATGCTCATTGGATAGCCTCGCAGCCTGACGCCGCCCCTTTAACAAGCTCCGCGTCTCATGTAGGTGTTTTGCCTCCTTGGGCCGAATTGATGGAATTCCGGGGCAGAAGCTTCCCAGTAAGATTTGCATTAATTTTAGATTTGAAATGTCACCGGAATCTGCCGCGCTGCGAGATGAAACAACGTTAAACGCGTCCCGCCGCCTCGTATCCAGCAGGACGCCTCTAATCCGCCCATAAAGGCTTTCGCGGGTTGCATATTAAAATGCCGTTATGCTGATTTAATAAATAACTTTGAGCCGGGACAAAAAAATAAAAAAAATAAAAACATAAACACCGACTAATGTTCAATAATAAAAGGTGTTTTCCGTCTTTAACGCGCCCGGGCAGCGCGGCGCGGATGTCACGTAAAAGTGAATAATAGCTGATTCCAGACCCAAAAAAATGGATTGGCTGAGAAGATTAGTAGCCCAAAGAAAACGTATAAACGCTTTTTCCGCGCCGCGCTCTGATTTATGGAGCTTTATTGCGGCCTCTGCTTACCGATGTTTACGGAGAGCGATGTTCAGATTAAAGGAATGCTGAGGTGTATGTTTTCGTTTTTTTTTTTTTTCTCCGAGGGTCTCACGGTGCTGGGTGAGTCATGTCTGTCAGGAGTCGTATTAGAGCGCGGTCGCGCTCCGGAATGATAATTTCACCAGGAATAGCCGCGGCGTTCTGTCGGAGGGCCTCGTTATTGTACCTGAGTGTTCCGTTTTTCTACGGGGAAAAAGGGAATGAGGACTTGACCCTCTAGGCACTGTATCCAACCCAGGGCCGATTCTAGGCAGGGTGCACAGGGTGCATTGCACCCAGGCGCCTGCAGAGGTGGGGGCGCCGTACATCTAACAGACCCTCTAACAGAAGCCCTCTTTGTGTCCATCACAGAGGCCCCCCCTCCAGGTCCCAATAAAGTACTCTGCTTCTCTTCCTGTATTTTGTTTATTGGTAAGAGATCATGTAAGGATCCCGGGGTAATGAAGACTTTGTGGGGGAACATCTCTGTGGTTGAGTCATTGCCATAGAAACATTTGTAAAGGGGAGGAGTTAGCAAAATGACCATGCCCATGTGGGGGGCGCCAGAAATATTTCTGCACCCAGGCGCCTGTGACCCTAGGATCGGCCCTGACCCAACCGTTGGCTGCGTCAGGGAGATTGTTGCGGCATTGTACCTGTAGGCGGAGCTCCAGGGCCGTCTTTAAGGCAGGGCACAAAGGGGCAGCTGCCCTGGGCCCTGTCGTTGTTGTGGGGCCCAAACCAGCTGCCTCGTATTTGCCAACTATCCCAGTTTAAATTCCCTTGCCCCTTAAAGTTTTAGTCCTGTGCTGTGTCCTGATATCTCGGTGTGAAGTGCTGCAACTAATGCTGCCCAGCTCTGCCCTATTGTTGTGCGCAGATGACCCCTGGGAGCCGACAATACATTATAGCCGCGAGTAGTTTTAAATTACTTTTTTTTTCCTTTAGAAATTACATTTTGTGCAGGGAATGTTCTAAAAGCAGGAAACATGTGCTACTTTACAGACATACTATAGACAAACCCCCCCCCCCGTATGAAATTTAAAGGAATATTTCACTTTTATTGTCTCACTTTAAGAATTATTTAAATCACTGGGTCCCTAAACACTCCCCTGGGGCAGGACCCGGGTCCCCAAACACTTCCCTGGGGCAGGACCCAGGTCCCCAAACACTCCCCCTGTTGCAGGACTTGGGTCCCCAAACACTCCTCTGGGGCAGGACCCGGGTCCCCAAACACTCCTCTGGGGCAGGACCCGGGTCCCCAAACACTCCCCTGGGGCAGGACCCGGGTCCCCAAACACTCCCCTGGGGCAGGACCCGGGTCCCCAAACACTCCCCTGGGGCAGGACCCGGGTCCCCAAACACTCCCCTGGGGCAGGAACCGGGTCCCCAAACACTCCCCTGGGGCAGGAACCGGGTCCCCAAACACTCCCCTGGGGCAGGAACCGGGTCCCCAAACACTCCCCTGGGGCAGGACCCGGGTCCCCAAACACTCCCCTGGGGCAGGACCCGGGTCCCCAAACACTCCCCTGGGGCAGGACCCGGGTCCCCAAACACTCCCCTGGGGCAGGAACCGGGTCCCCAAACACTCCCCTGGGGCAGGAACCGGGTCCCCAAACACTCCCCTGGGGCAGGACCACACGGAAATCTATTTTGAAAGAAAAAAAAAAAGAAGAGGCACTCTTGATTCTGGTCAATGTCATGTCTCACTCTCGTCGTTGACGGTTTATTCAAGCTGAATAGAAAACCTTTCATACCGTTGCCTATCTTAAATGCCAAAAAAAAATACGGAATATGGTCGCCATAGTTTTCCTTTTCTTTCCGCACAGCCGCCTACTGTCAACTTTCCGAAACGCGCCGATCACCCGAAGTGCGGCACTTTGCGTATTTCCTTTTCTCGGTATCGTTATTCAGGGCCGATGAAATTCAAAGAAACTCTAATCAGTGGGAAAACTGTCACTTGATGGACGGCTGCCTGGCGGGGCCACGGGGGGCCCCGGCGTCTCTACAGGATGGACCATAAGTAGCACAATAATGTTGTTGTTTTTTTTTTTCACGTGTGGATTAACCTTAAAGGCAAAAAAAAAAACACCGGCGTCCTTTCACATTCGTCGCGTTTTCTTAGAACCTATAAGGCCGCGTACACACGGCAGAGAACCTCGACGGGCAGAACACATCGTTCCGCCCGTCGAGGTTCTCTCCCGGCCGTCGGATTCGGCGACCCGCCCGTCGGGAATGGCAACCAGCCATTCATCCAGGCGGGCCGTCGAGGAAATAGAGAGTGTGCATTCCAGCGAGGTTCTCGCTGATTTTCAGCAAGAACCTCGGCCGTGTGTACGGCGCCTAAGAGGGTTTTGCTGTAAACCTCTGACCATTTCAGTAGGTGGGGGGGAGGGGGGACGACTTTTCAGCCTCCAATTTACAACTTTTTTTTATTTTATGAGAATATTGCCGTTCCAAGGTCCTCCCTGCCGGGGGGGGGGGGGGCGCTCTCTTCTTTTTCTTCATTTGCAGTATGGAAATTAGAGATGGAGGGTATTGATTTGTGGTTTGCCTTGAACCCGCTTGCTGCCCGCTGCACGGCAGGTTAGGGGTTAGGGTTAGGGTTAGGAGTTAGGGTTAGGAGTTAGGGGTTAGGGTTAGAGTTAGGGTTAAAGTTAGGGGTTAGGGTTAGAGTTAGGTCTAGGGTTAGGGTTAGGGTTAGGGTTGGGTTATGGGTTAGGGGTTAGGGTTAGAGGTTAGGGTTAGAGTTAGGGTTAGGGTTCATGGTTAGGGTTAGGGTTAGAGTTATGGGTTAGAGTTAGGGGTTAGGGTTAGAGTTATGGGTTAGAGTTAGGGGTTAGGGTTTAGGGCTAGGGTTAGAGTTAGGTGTTAGGGGTTTGAGGTAGTGGTTAGAGTTAGGGTTAGGGTTAGGTTTCGGGGTTAGAGTTAGGGGTTAGGGGTTAGGTTTAGGTTAAGAGTTAGGGTTAGGGTTTAGGGTTAGAGTTAGAGTTAGAGTTAGAGTTAGGGTTAGGGTTAGGGTTAGGGTTAGGGTTAGGGTTAGGGGTTAGGGGTTAGGGTTAGAGTTAGGGTCAAAAGTTAGGGTTAGGAATTGGGGTTAGGGTTAGAGTTAGGGTTAAGGGTTAAGGGTTAGGGTTAGAGGTTAGGGTTAGAGTTAGGGTTAGGGTTAGGGTTTAGGGTTAGAGTTAGGGTTAGAGTTAGGGTTAGAGTTAGGGTTAGAGTTAGGTTTAGGGTTACGGTTTAGGGTTAGGGTTAAGAGTTAGGGTTAGAGTTAGGGTTAGGGGTTAGGGTTAGAGTTAGGGTTTAAGGTTAGTGTTAGAGTTAGGGGTTAGAGTTAGGGTTGGGGGTTAGGGTCAGGGTTAGGGTTAGAGTTAGGGGTTAGGGTTAGAGTTAGGTTTAGGGTTAGGGTTAGAGTTAGTGTTAGGGGTTAGGGTTAGAGTTAGGTTTAACGGTTAGGGTTAGGGGTTAGGGTTAGAGTTAGGGTTAGGGTTTACGGTTAGGGTTTAGGGTTAGAGTTATGGGTTATAGTTAGGGTTAGGGTTAGAGTTAGGTTTAACGGTTAGGGTTAGGGGTTAGAGTTAGGTTTAGGGTTAGGGTTAGAGTTAGTGTTAGGGGTTAGGGTTAGAGTTAGGTTTAGGGTTAGGGTTAGAGTTAGTGTTAGGGGTTAGGGTTAGAGTTAGGTTTAACGGTTAGGGTTAGGGGTTAGGGTTAGAGTTAGGGTTAGGGTTTACGGTTAGGGTTTAGGGTTAGAGTTATGGGTTATAGTTAGGGTTAGGGTTAGAGTTAGGTTTAACGGTTAGGGGTTAGAGTTAGGGGTTGGGGTTAGGGTTAGGGTTTAGGGTTAGAGTTAGGGGTTGGGGTTAGGGTTAGGGTTAGAGTTAGAGTTAGGGTTTCCCATTGAATAATATGGCTAGGACTCAGAAATTGGAACAGGGACCTCCCCGAGAGGTCAAAGATCACAGGGAATGGCTGACCCACCCCCACTAAAGTGTACCACCTACCCCAACTAAGTCGGGGAATGAACAAAAGGACATTGATCAGACGGGAGATAGAGAGATACAAAGTAACATTGTTTATAAAGATTCTGTGTGCTCTGCCATCCGGAGAAGGTTCTCACATCCACGATGGCTGACAGGCTTTATACATCTGGCAATTAGCGGTGGTCCCGGTGGTGCCCCCTTGTGAACATGTAATATAAATCTTTACCTAGTCGGGGGGGGATCATATTTCATCGTTACCTTTCCATGAAAGCCACAACAGCTTTATTCATTTGAGATCTGGACCTGGATTGCGTCGCGGTAGAAACGCGTGGAACTCATTGCCCTCTTGGCCACTGGCATGGTTTCTTTTGTAGCCTCTCGCGCGGTTCGTCACGTTTGCCGCTAATGACTTGTGACGAGTCTCTCCATGAAATGCTCCCGCAGGGTTCAATGACTTTATTACCATGAATGATTTATTGTACCAGCTGTGCGGACTCAGATACTGCAAAAAAAGGAAAACGGCGGCCGGCGGTGACTGTGCAAGACATCCCCGACCTAGGTGACAAATCTGCTCCTTCCGTGTTCGTTTCTACGGTGGAACCTCGGTTTACGAGTAACGTGGTTAGTAACCAACTGACGCCAATGATGGGGCACTAATCCTTCCACTGACACCAATGATGGAGCACCATCCCTCCCACTGACACCAATGATGGAGCACCATCCCTCCCACTGACACCAATGATGGGGCACTAATCCTTCCACTGACACCAATGATGGAGCACCATCCCTCCCACTGACACCAATGATGGAGCACCATCCCTCCCACTGACACCAATGATGGAGCACCATCCCTCCCACTGACACCAATGATGGAGCACCATCCCTCCCACTGACACCAATGATGGGACACTATTCCTCCCACTGACACCAATGATGGGACACTATTCCTCCCACTGACCCCAATGATGGGACACTATTTCTCCCACAGATACCAATGATGGGACACTATTCCTCCCACTGACACCAATGATGGGACACTATTCCTCCCACTGACACCAATAATAGGGGACTATTCCTCCCACTGATACCAATGATGGGACACTATTCCTCCCACAGATACCAATGATGGGACACTATTCCTCCTACTGACACCAATGATGGGACACTATTCCTCCCACTGACACCAATGATGGGACACTATTCCTCCCACTGACACCAATGATGGGACACTATTTCTCCCACTGATACCAATGATGGGACACTATTCCTCCCACTGACACCAATGATGGGACACTATTCCTCCCACTGACACCAATGATGGGGTGCTATTCCTCCCACTGACACCAATGATGGGGCACTATTCCTCCCACTGATACCAATGATGGGACACTATTCCTCCCACTGATACCAATGATGGGACACTATTCCTCCCACTGACACCAATGATGGAACACTATTCCTCCCACTGACACCAATGATGGGACACTATTCCTCCCACTGACACCAATGATGGGGCACTATTCCTCCCACTGATACCAATGATGGGGCACTTTTCTTCCTACTGATCAGTGGCAGCTGGTGAAGGGGGACCGACCCACCTTTCCTTTTTGACCCCTCCTACTTCCCATCAGCCCCACCCCTTATAGAATCCACCCACTCCATTCTCTATATTCCACTTGTTTCCACCCATAGCGTTAGGATCAAAGATATGGTACTGTATATACCGTTTTTTTTTTTTTTTTTTTTTTTTTATGGAGAAGAAATAAAAGACAGAGACATGCCTTTAACAGCAAGATATAAATAATAATAATAATAATAATAATAATAATAATAATAATAATAATAATAATAATTAAATACATAATTATACAAAAAAAATATAAAAAAAAATACATACAAAAATCATGAATATTAATGGATTGCAGATAAATACATAAAAAAATTTCAATGTGTGACAGACTAGACAGCAGAGCTTAGTACATGCATTCAATAGCATAATATAAATAATAACAATAACAACAACAATAATAATAATAATAATAATAATAATAATAATAATAATAATACATATTATACAAAAATCATTAAAAAAAATACAAACAAATAAAATGTCAAATAAAAAAAATGTATATTAATAGATTGCAGATAAATACATTAAATAAATTCAATCTGTGAATTTATAATAATAATAATAATAATAATAATAATAACAATAACAATAATAATAATTACACAAAAATTATAAAAAGAGTAGGTATATTAATAGATTGCTAAATACATTAAATAAATTCAATCTGATAGAGCAGAGCTGAGTACATGCCTTTAATGACATAATATCAATAATAATAACAATAATAATAATAATAATAATAATAATAATAATAATAATAATAATAATAATAACAACAATAATAATATGCATAATAACAATAATAATATACATAATTTACATAATTATCCAAAATTATAAAAAAAAATGAAATAAAAATAAATAAATACATAAATTAATAATAATAATAAAAATAATATATTAATGGATTGCAGATAAATACATAAAATAATTTCAATCTGTGAACGTAAAACAGAGTAGACAGCGGAGCTGAGTATATGCCTTCAACAGCATGATATAAATAATAATAATAACAATAATAATCATATCAATAATAATAATAATAATAATAATAATAATAATAAAATACTTAATTATACAAAAATGATAAAAAATGAAAAAAAAATGAATATTAATGGATTGCAGATAAATACATAAAATAATTTCAATCTTTGAACCTAAGACAGAGAAGACAGCAGAGCCGCGTACATTCCTGCATGCGCAGTGCGGGGGATGGAGGGAAAGGAACGCTCCCATATTTAAATGAGATCGATCTTGATAAAATAAACACAGCTTGACGGAAACATTAATGAACATAAGAAGGCGCCGGGGCGACCCATCATGCACTGCGGCGGCCTCCTCCATCTTGCATGGGGCATCAGTCACCCTCTTTGATGTCTCGGCGCTGTGCTGTGATCCTCTAATGAGCGCCGAGCTCCTGCAGTGAGATGTGATTAAAAACACAACACAAGAATGGATCGGTAATGGCGATTAGATGGCGCAGAGTCGATGGCGCAGATATTTCACATCCTTTGTTCCGAGGTGACAAGAGTGAGAAATCCACTCCCACCTTAGAAATGTTTATCTGCGATGGAAGTATGGAGGGGAAATCATTAGCAGCCAAATTCTAATTTCATCACCGGGGATGTAAAGATTCATCTCTAAGGGGAAAAAATCTACTGTCAGCGCCGGTTTATCTACTCGAGGGGGGGGGGGGCTTTTTTATATTCACTTTCAAGGTTGTAGGGTCACCCTTCCATAGTGCAATCAGCATCCTTACTTAAAGTGTTCCTATCCTCGGCTATATGTTTTTTTTTTTAAATAAAGTACATGCTTGTTAACCACCCTCTGGTGGATCTTTCTTTTGGTTGTATTTGATGCGTTTTTTTTTTTTTTGATTTTTTTTGCACTATAAACAAATTAAAAAATATATATAAAATATAATCTGCTATAAAACATTCAATAAAAAAATATATATATAAAAAAATCTAATTTCTTCATCTGTTTTTTTTGCGCTATAAACAAATTAAAAAAAATATATAAAATATTAATATATATATAATCTGCTATAAAACATTCAATAAAAAAAATATATAAAAAAAATCAAATGACTTCATCTTTTTTTTTTGCGCTATAAACAAATAAAAATATATATATATATAAAATATTAATATATATAATCTGCTATAAAACATTCAATTCAAAAAAATATTTAAAAAAATCGAATTTCTTTATCTTTTTTTTTTTTGCGCTATAAACAAATTAAAAAAAAAATATATAAAATATTAATATATATAATCTGCTATAAAACATTCAATTAAAAAAAATATATAAAAAAAATCGAATTTCTTTATCTTTTTTTTTTTGCGCTATAAACAAATTAAAAAAAATATATAAAATATTAATATATATAATCTGCTATAAAACATTCAATAAAAAAATATATAAAAAACTGATTGTCGTTTCCTATGACAGGGAACAGACCATCACTGGCAGTTAAGGGAGTTAACCTGTAGGGGGCGCCGAAGGGGCTAAGTGTGTCCTAGGGAGTGATTCTAACCTTTAGGGGGCGTGGCCTGGCGTGACATGTCACTGATCGTCTTTTCCTATGACAGGGAACAGACGATCACTGACACTGGCAGTGAAGGGGTTAACCCGTAGGGGGCACTGAAGGGGTTAAGTGTGTCCTAGGGAGTGATTCTAACTTTCAGGGGGCGTGGCTACGACGAGTGACACGTCACTGATCGCTGTTCCAGATAAGAGGCAACAGACGATCAGTGACGTCACTAGGAAGGACGGGGAGATGTTGTCTTAACACTGACCTCTCTCTGTTCTTCAGCTCCGTGACCCGATCGCGGGACACCGGCGGACAGCGAGTCCGCGGGTCCCGCAGGCACGGTCACGAAGCTTGCGGCAGGGTTGCGAGTGCGCCGCTGGCAGCGTGCGCGTGCGACCACGCGGTCAGCAAATTAAAGGGGACCTATATATACGCCCATTTGCCCAGCCCTAGACGTATAAGTTTGTGCGCCGGTCCTTAAGCGGTTAAGCTTTGACAGTAAAACCTGGAAGCTGATTGGTTTCTATGCAGAACTGCACCAGATATTGCACCCCAGGGTATCAATACTTTCTGAGCCACTGCCCTGGATAAAAGCATGCATCAAGTGAAAGTCAGGTAAAAGTCGGAATTCCTTCTTTTTAGACCAACCGCTCGGGAAGAACTGACGCCAACGGCCATTGGGGTCTCGTCATGAAATCAGATTCGGAGCGGTGACCTTCGTAGCGCCTCGCCTCATCCAGAACTCGCAACAATGTCACCTGAACGGTAATAATAATAATTAGGAACATCGCGTTTCGCGTGGAGACGCCGCCTGATTAAATAAATAATTGAACCTAAATGAATAATCAGGGTCATTAATTACGTCTAATTGTGTCTTCTCCTCTTCAACAAACACGTCCTCCGCCAATCAGCCGTATTTAAGCTTCGCCGAAAAATTCCGCCCTGGCAAGGTCATCGTTATCATTGGGCTTCACATTCACTCAAAGACGGGTTTCACCTTCTGGAACTCCGTGTGACTTACCTTTTTTTTGGGGGGGATCATTCACACGGTGACAGCGCCTTAACGTGGTACGCCACGCGGCTAAGGGAAGCTTAAAGGTCCGACCCTGCAACCTCAGCGGCGTCTGGCATTGGCTCTACTTACTGAGCCACCTGAGAGGCTGGACAGCTCCCGGACGGACCTTCTGGACTTGTCTTTCATTTCTGGTGACCCTTGAACTCTTTGCTCCTCCCAGGAACTTCCCGATATAAGGCGGGTCTCTGCACTTCCTGTTTGCCAGATTATTGTGCTCTCTCCAGCCGATCTCTTGCTCCTTTGTGTTCCTGTAGCTGTCCTTAACTCCACTACCAGTCGTTACCGATCTTTGGCTTGTTCCTCAACTATGCTTATGCTTGATCCCCCCAACCTGCAACCACTTGTTGCCGATCTTTTGATTGTTCCTTGGCTATGCTTTTGCTTGATATCAACCTCTTGTCTCTTGTTTCTGGTAAACCGTGAACTCTTGGCTCCTCCCAGGAACTTCGTGGTTTAAGCCGGGTCTCTGCACTTCCTGTTTGCCAGATTATTGTGCTCTCTCCAGTCGATCTCTTGCTTATTTGTGTTCCTGCAGCTGTCCTTATCTCCACTACCACTCGTTACCGATCTTTGGCTTGTTCCTCAACTATGCTTATGCTTGATCCCAACCTGCAACCACTTGTTACCGATCTTTGGCTTGTTCCTTGATTATACTTTTGCTTAGTCCCAACCTGCAACAACTTGTTACAGCCTCTTTGGACAGCTCCCTGCCTGACTCGTTACCGATCTTTGGCTTGTTCCTAAATTATGCTTTTGATTGATCCCAACCTGCAACCACTTGTTACAGCCTTTGGACAGCTCCCTGCCCGACTTATTACCGATCTTTGGATTGTTCCTCAACTATTCTTTTGCTTGATCCCAACCTGCAACTACTTGTTACCGATCTTTGGCTTGTTCCTTGATTATGCTTTTGCTTGGTCCCCATCTGCAACCACTTGTTACAGCCTTTGGACAGCTCCCTGCCTGACTTGTTACCGATCTTTGGCTTGTTCCTCAACTATGTTTTGCTTGATCCCAACCTGCAACCACTTGTTGCCATTATTTGGCTTGTTCCTCCAGCTATGCTTTGGCTTGGTCCCAACTTGCAACCACTTGTTACCGACCTTTGGCTTGTTGCTTGACTATGCTTTTGCTTGATCCCAACCTGCAACCACTTGTTACCGACCTTTGGCTTGTTGCTTGACTATGCTTTTGCTTGATCCCAACCTGCAACCACTTGTTACCGATCTTTGGCTTGTTCCTTGATTATGCTTTTGCTTGGTCCCCACCTGCAACCACTTGTTACAGCCTTTAGACAGCTCCCTGCCTGACTTGTTACCGATCTTTGGCTTGTTCCTCAACTATGCTTCTGCTCGATCCCAACCTGTAACCACTTGTTGCCA
The DNA here is from genome assembly GCA_029574335.1 of Rana kukunoris. NCBI lineage: Eukaryota > Metazoa > Chordata > Amphibia > Anura > Ranidae > Rana > Rana kukunoris. Next base: position 211,891,691 of record CM056057.1, read on the forward strand.
TTCTTTGGCTTGTTCCTCAGCTATGCTTTGGCTTGATCCCAACTTGCAACCACTTGTTACTGACCTTTGGCTTGTTGCTTGACTATGCTTTTGCTTGATCCCAACCTGCAACCACTTGTTACTGACCTTGGGCTTGTTCCTTGACTATGCTTTTGCTTGTTCCCAACCTGCAACCACTTGTTACCGATCTTTGGCTTGTTCCTCAACTATGATTTTGCTTGATCCCAACCTAGAAACACTTGTTACCAATCTTTGGCTTGTTCCTCAACTATGCTTTTGCTTAATTCCAATCTGCAACTACTTGTTGCCGACCTTTGGCTTGTTTACTGACTACACTTCTGCTTGACCCCTATCTGCTATATCTTCTACTAGACCCTAGCTCGCTCACCTCCTGTTGGGGCAATCCTGAGAACCACAACCTGGTACTAACACGCAGCAAAACCCATCCCCACCACCAGGAGCTCTGTTGAACACCAGTTAGTGCTTAGACCCCGCCGCTTGGGTGAGCCAACATCGTCCACCATGCCTATCCCGCTGGCCAGTACTTAGGGTTATGGTGGAGTGGTGGGAATACCTTCATCCTTTGAATGGAAACAGAATATCCTCAAAGAAGATAAGGGAGTGTATAAGGCGGCACAGACAAAGGAGCTCCAAGGTTAATAAACAATACAAATGTCTATTATAAATACAGTAAAATGGGATTAAAAAAAAAAACATACTTGTGACTGCCGGAACAATATGAAATAAACAGAGCAGTGATGGAGGAACATAACCGTGATCATAAGCATAGGCCGGAGACACTTGACACCGTTCCAATATTTGATCTTCTTCAAGGATGTTCTAATGCAGACACAAGGGTGTTCTAAAAGATGTAAGAACGATAATAAGTATACTAATAATTAGCTACAATAATAAAGTCACAATAACAAAATTGAGATAAAGTACGGCGTTGGATGAAAAAAAACACGTACTTAGCCGCAAAGAAGTAAAAACAAGGGCCCAGATTCAGATAGAATTAGATTCTCGTAGCGTATCAGAAATACACTTCGCCGCCGTTTTTTACCTGGCTCTACGTGGAATCCAGGTAGATTTTGTCCAGTAAACGACGGCGGCGTAGTGTATTTCTCCAGTCGCAATCCATCTGGACGAGTAGGGGGCGTGAAGTATTTAAAATAGGCGCGTTCCCGCGGCGATCGAACTGCGCATGCTCCGTTCGCAAATTTCCCGCCGTGCATTGCGCAAAATCACGTCGTTGCGTCATTCGTTGTTTGAGTAGCGTCGTTTACGGACATTTCTATTCCCGAACGAGTTACGCAAAAAAAAAAATAATTAAATTCGACGCGGGAACGACGGCCATACTTAACATGGGCTACGCACCGTTAGACCAGCAAAAAGCTCCTCTAATATTACGTAAAAAAAAATAGACGTAAGCGATTGCGAAGACCGCTCGTATCTTCGTGGATCGCCGTAAAAACACATTTGCATATCCCGACGCATCAAAACGACGCAAACTCCTCCCAGCGGCCGCATAAATATCGCAGCGTAGATCCGAAGGTTTACGAAGACGTAAGCCTCTCGGATCGAAGCCCGAAGCCGCCGTATCATGGTTTGAGGATTCAAACTAGTGATACGGCGCGCAAAATTTGAAATTACTCCTGTCTAACACCAGTTAGACAGGCGTAATTGCTTTATGAATCTGGGCCACGGACTTGATACAAAGCTGTCTCTCAGTAACAACCACCAAGGGGCGACCAGATAGGCCAACAAGCTGCTGGGGCCGACCAGGGCTGCAGTCCAAAGGCACAAAGGCCACCACTGCGTATATACAGTATATTGCGAGAGAAAGAGATGCATGATATCTCCCCATGTATAATCACAATGGCCCGGATTCACAAAGCACTTACGCCGACGTATCTCCAGATACGCCGCATAAGTGCAAATATGCGCCGTCGTATCTGTGCGCCGGACCCACAAACGTAGATACGCCTAAAAATAGACTTCATCCCACCGACGTAACTTGCCGACTTAACTTGCTGGGCGCATATTTACGCTGGACGCATGTGGCTTTCTCATTGATTTTCTATGCAAATATGCAAATGAGGGAGATACGCCGTTTCACGAACGTACTTGCGCCCGGAGCATGATATACGCGGTTAGCGTAAGTTTTACGTCCGGCGTAAAGTTATTCCCCATAGATGAGGCGCAACCCATGCAAAGCTATGGACCAGGGAACACAAGCCTACGTATTGTACGTTGGACGTCTGTGAATATGGGCCGAGGTGGGTCTGGCTGGGCGTAGGTTACGTTCACGGCGTACACAGTGATCCGGCGTATATTAAGGCAGTTGTTCCGACGTGGTTGTACGCATGTGCACAGGGATACGTCTATGTCTCGACGCATGCGCAGTTCATTTTAAGTACTTGTCTGGCGCCCGGCCTATCATTTGCATGGGGTCACGCTTCATTAGCATGGATCACGCCCACTTCCACCTACTTCCACTTACGCCTACGAATATACGCTACGCCGGTGACGCGTCATATTCGGCTCCCTATCATACAATGCTCCGGAAGTGATGTAGCGGCCAACTGCGCATGCGCGATGCGTTCCAAACGCAATTGTGATGCGTTCCAATAGATTTACGACAGTACACACCAGCGAAGTCGTCATTCAGGGCGACGTGGACTTAGGGGAAAGTGGCCAGTCGGCCTCACGTCCTCGCTTCGCTTGGATGGCTCGCTCCGCTCGCTCGGCCTCCTGGCTCTTTTTTTAACGTCCTCCAATCAACGGGGATTTTAAGGAAAGAGCCTGGATGCCGAACAAGGTTTTCGCTGGTGCGCACTGTCGTAAATCCATTGGAACGCATCGCAGATGCGTTTGGAACGCATCGCGCATGCGCAGTTGGCCGCCACAGCACTTCCGCAGCATTCTGTTATAGGGAGCAGAGTATGACAAGTCACCGGCACAGAGTTGGGAGCATTTGTTTTGTAAATTCCATGCTTGCCTCTCCGCGCTGCGCCGGCGTAGCGTAAAAGAGGTAAGCTACGGCGGGATTAATATGCGTTGATGTATGTGAATCCGGGCCAATATATTCTATAGTAATACCACACTTTGACAGAAGATAATGTCATAACACATTAGGGGGGAAATATCACATCCGGACACGTCTCGCCTTGTCGGCTTCCTCAGGGGGCTCAAACAAGGGGTGCAATACTGTTTTTATACATTTTGTAATGAAGAATTATTATAATTTTATTATTTTTAATATTTGTCTGTGCACTTGTAGTGACTCTGAGAGGAGGTTTCAGCACTTTTAAAGTCCCCATCCATTTTCGTTCTTTTTTTTTTGATTCATTACAAACCGGGATGTGGTGCTGTTTTTTTTTTAACCGCTTCAATACCGGGCTTTTTTACCACCTCCATACCGGGCCTATTCTGACACTTCTCTCCTACATGTAATAATCATCATTCTTTTGCTAGAAAATTACACAGTACCCCCAAACATTATATATGTTTTTTTAGCAGACACCCTAGGGAATAAAATGGCGGTCATTCCAAAGTTTTATCTTGCACGGTATTTACGCAATTATTTTTCAAACGCCTTTTTTTTGTAAAAAAAATTGTTTTATGAATTAAAAAAATAACAAAACAGTAAAGTTAGCCCAATTTTTTTGTATTATGTGAAAGATTATGTTACACCGAGTAAATAGATACCCAACATGTCACGCTTTAATTATGCGCACACTCATGGAATGGCGCCAAACTTCGGTACTTAAAAATCTCCATAGGCAACGCTTTATTTATTTTTTACAGGTTACAGTTTAGATTTACAGAGGAGATCTAGTGCTAGATTCGTTGCTGGCACTCTAACGCACGCGGCGATACCTCACTTATGTGGTTTAAACGGCGTTTACATATGTCGGCGGGACTTGCGTGTGCGTTCGCTTCTGCACGCGAGCTATTGGGGACAGGGGCGTTTTAATTTTTTTTTTATCTTTTATTAATTTTTTTGACTTATTTTTTATTTATTTTTACACTTTTTTTCATTTTTTTTTTCCACTTTTATTCCTATTACAAGGAATGTAAACATCCCTTGTAATAGGAAATGTGTGTGACAGGTCCTCTTTATGGAGAGATGCGGGGTTAATAAGACCTTCCCCTCCCCCACATCTCTCCTCCAGGCTGGAAAGCATGAGATCGGTGAAAAAAAATTCACCGATCTCATGAATGGGGGCTTACAGCCGCAATTGCGGCTTTGTTTACTTACGGGGACCCGGGCGTGACGTCATCAGATCGCGCCCGGGTCCTCCGACGGTCATAGAGATGACTGGTCATCTCTATGCTTCCTGAATGCTTCCTGATGCTTCCTTCCCCCGAAGGCACAGGTGAGCCCGGAGAAGCACCGGATGGCGGCGGGAGGGGGGGGGTGTCCCCTCCCGCGGCCTCTATGATCGTTCTTACATTGTGCAGAATTGTCGGCTGAAGAAGAGGATATCTGGATGATGCCTGCAATGCCCATGCCGTCAATTGACGGCCACTTAGGATGGTAGATCCCATCCCAGGCCGTCAATTTTCTATGGCTGGGTATTAAAGTGGTTAACTGAGCTTATATTTTCACAGTGTATATATACAGTATAGGAGAGAGAGAGAGAGAGTGAGAGAGAGGGGGTGAGAGAGAGAGAGGTGGGAGAGAGGGAGAGAGGGGGAGAGAGAGGGGTAGAGAGAGAGAGCGGAGAGAGAGAGGGGGGGAGAGAGAGGGGGGAGAGAGAGAGGAGAGGGGAGGGGAGAGGAGGGGAGAGGGAGAGGGGAGAGAGAGGGAGAGAGAAGGAGAGAGAGAGGGGGGGGAGAGAGGGGGGGATAGGGGGAGAGAGAGAGAGGGGGAGAGAGAGAGGGGGAGAGAGAGGAAGGGAGAGAGAGAGGGGGGAAGAAAGGGGGAGAGAGAGAGAGGGGGGGAGAGACAGAGGAGGGGGGAGAGAGAGGGGGGGAGAGGGAGAGAGAGAGAGGGGAGGGAGAGAGAGAGGGGGAGGGGGGAGAGAGAGAGAGGGGAGAGGGAGAGAGAGAGGGGGAGAGAGAGGGGGAGAGGGAGAGAGAGAGGGGGAGAAAAAGGGGGAAGAGGGGGGGGGGAGGGGGGGGGTGGGGGGAGAGAGAGGGGAAGAGAGAGGAAGAGGGGAAGAGGGAGAGGGGGAGAGAGAGAGAGGGGAAGAGGGGTGAGAGAGAGAGAGGGGAAGAGAGAGGGGAAGAGGGGCAGTGGCGACTCTAGCTTTCATATTTAGGGGGGGCACATGGGGGGACAAAGAAAAAAGTAGGGGGGCAACCATAAAACGTATAATATATATATATATATATATATTATATATATATATATATATATATATATATATACTCTCATGGAGGTAACAGAAAAAAAAAACGAATATTAGAAGAACATTGAATAAATAGTAAAACGATTGTATATTTATATATAGTATATAGGATGCTTTGTTTTTTCTTTTTGCAAAATCCAAACCAATGTGTGTTCTAGAGTTTAAAATATATATCATTGACCCCCAATATCTATATATATAGATATTGGGGGTCAATGATACTACTTTTTAGTCAATATTACTTTCATCATGTTTTTTCTAATATTAGTTTTTTCTGTTTTTTCTGTTACCTCCATGAGAGCAGAATTATTTATATATATATACTGCTCTCATGGAGGTAACAGAAAAATATATATATATATATATACTGCTCTCATGAAGGTAACAGAAATTTGACCACCAATAAACAACAAATTAATAAAATCGGTTTTGTGCTGTTATTTATGAAATATTTGATCCTACCTGTGGCAGCAGAGACAGTGACTGGACTGGAGTCGGCGACTTAAGCTGGCGGGCAAATTGTATGGGAGCCCAGGTCTGGCTCTGGTCTAGGCCGTCTAGCCACATGGCCTGGCTGGCTCTTTTCCCAACTGTCTGACTCCACCCCCCGGGAGCAGGCTGAGTGCTGGGAGCTTGTCACTCGAGCACGCAGCACGTAGCCGACGCCGCCCGCACCCGCATGACTCTGAGAGAGTGACTACAACTCCCATATAACATAGCGGCGACGTGACGACGGATTCGGTCATTCAGCGCCGCGGACGGATTGTGGACAACTGCGGCTGTGCGGCGGACATTGTTTCGGCCTGTGCAGTGTGCATATACGTACAATACAGATGACATTACTTGGGGGGGCACATGGGGGGGCACACAGTACAATTGGGGGGGACGTGGCCCGCTCAGGCCCCACCCTGGCGACGCCCCTGAAGAGGGGGAGAGAGAGAGGGGGAAGAAAGGGAGAGAGGGGGAGAGAGAGAGGGAGGAGGGGGGAGAGAGAGAGGGGGAGAGAGGGGGTGAGAGGGAGAGAGAGGGGGGAGAGGGGGAGAGAGAGGGAGAGAGAGAGAGGGGGGGAGGGAGGAGGAGAGAGGGGGAGAGAGAGGGGGGAAGAGAGGAGAGAGAGAGAGAGGGGGGGACGGGGGAGGAAAGTAGGGAGAGAGAGGGGGGCAGAGAGAGGGGGGAGGGAGGAGGAGAGAGGGGGAGAGAGAGGGGGGAAGAGAGGAGAGAGAGATAGAGATGCATAAATACATATATAATATACATAAATACCTATAGGGCCAGATTCAGGTAGATGAGAGTATCTTTCCTCTGGAGTAACGCTTCTCATTTACGTTACTCTGAAGACCCTTTCAGCGCAAGTCCTGTAATTCACATAGCAGTTGCGCGTAAACTTGCGCCAGAGTAACGATAATGCGCTGGCGTAACCCGACGCAAGTGGAAGTGGGTGTGATCATATGTAAATGATGGGCGGAGCCCAGCTCAGAGGCTTACGTTCAGCGCATCAACCACGGAGCATGCGCAGTGAGTGAGGCTCCACTCGCCCCCTTTGTGCGCATGCTCACAACTTCCGTCGGCACCACTTCACGGGAAACGTCAGCGCAATGCCTTCCGTTGGGCGTGTAAATGCGCCCGTAGTTAGAAGCGCCATTCCGGCACTAAAGTATATCCTGCTCCCCCTCCCCGCAGTGATGTTACTTTTGTTCTGAGATGGCTGCTCCCGTTCCCCGCAAACACACAGGAGAAAGCTGAACTCTAAAGGCCAGGAGCTGTCAGCCATCATCTCGGCTATGGAGACCTATGATGTCTTCCTCCATGGCTGTAAAATTTGACAGACAAGCATGGACAGAGGTGTTGTCCTGCAAGTTGGGGTGCTCAGCTAGCTCTTATCGTCGGTAACGCTGCTGTAGCTGCTCTCCTGCTGACCTGAGGCCGGCTGGAGTAAAGATAAAGCAGCCTTTTGTAGAAATAACTTTGCGCCGGACGGACGAGATACGCGCGGCGCATGTAGCCAGCGTATGGTGCTAATCCGTTCGTGAATTGGGAAAAATCCCTCATTTGCATATTTGCAGGGGAAATCAATGGGCGCGACTGATGCGCCCAGCGAAAATAAGCGCTGACGATACTCTGGCGTCGGAACGTTCCGCCGGTCGCAAATGGCCCATTATTGGGCGCATCTAGTTTGGTGGGTACGGGCACATAGAAACGACGGCGCATCATCACAGTTACGCGGCGCATATCCAAATACTCCAGCGCAAGTGTTCGTGAATCTGGCCCATAGTGTATAAAATACAACTGTAAACAGATTGCACTTAGACTCGATAATGAAAAAAGAAAAATAATTGTTGCAATCTACGCGGTAATCACAACCGAGCGTGCCATTACATCCGCGAATCTTCCCTTTTTTTTTTCACCAACGTTGACACAGAATTGTTGGCGATTAAAGAGATTCTCAGAAAACAGAGAGCGTAAAAGACCCCGAACGCGTAGATCGCCTGAAACAAAATACAGCAATTGATGATTTGTAGGTGAATAGCCATTTGAAAAACGAAGAAGAGAAAAAAAAAAAACCTCTTTTCATCCTCGCGGCGCCGAGGCCCGGGGGGCATAAAATAACACTTCTGCCTGTCAAAATAGTGCTTTTAGCTTCGGCATGAAAGACGTGTAAGTGATAACAAACATGAAGCGCTGGTGTGAACAATACGAGCACGTCAAAAAAAAAAAAAAAAAAGTTTTTGATTGGCAGCCCCCGAGTGCAATTACGTGGGTGACATTTAAGTGAAGTGCGGCGGATCGTCAGCGAGTATCGAAGAATAAAAAATAAATAAATAAAGAATAATAATGCAGCCATTAAAATAAATAAAAACACAGCGCTGAGTGGCGAGGACCCTCATTATTGCTTAAGGGCATCAACTCTAATCAAAGCGCATAGTAATAATAATAATAATAATGTATATTTAGAGTTAATGCGATAGATTTGACAGATCAAGTAAACGCAAGTCCGCGGGCCGCGGCGTTTCGTATGGAGGTTTTATCTTAATTGTGTAAAAGAAAGGATAGCGCTTTTTTTTTTTTTTTTAACCTTTTAAACCGGCCTGATGTCAAATTATCCAATTTTTTTTTTTTTGGGGCGAAGCGACGCACTCTCGTGAGCGCTTTATAGGAACAGGTTGTCCTGGAAACTACGGGCAGCCATTTATAAAAATATTAGAAGTGACATCGCTGTCTTTGCCGGTCTGTTTACAGTTTATTTACAGAGGATGAGTTATGGGGATTGCGATACAACACAGAAAGAAATCTCTTTTTGTTTCATTTACAACGTATCAAACTTGCAACATATTGTTTGTACTTGTTCTATATTGTTACATATTGTTTTCACTTGTTTGTTTTATGTTGTTACATATTGTTTGTACTCAGTGGCGGCTGGTGCTCAATTTCTTTTTTGTGGGGGGCACTTGCAGCCACTGTGTCACCGAAATGCTGCCACCGTGCCCCAAATTCGACCACTGTGCCCATAAAATGCTGCCACTGTGCCCCAAATACTGCCACTGTACTATCAAAAGCTGCCACTGTGCCCATTAAACGCTGCCACTGTGACCAGAATTCTGCCACTGTGTCACCGAAATGCTGCCACCGTGCCCCAAATTCGTCCAATGTGCCCATAAATTGCTGCCACTGTGCCCCAAATGCTGCCACTGTACCATCAAAAGCTGCCACTGTACCATCAAAAGCTGCCACTGTGCCCATTAAACGCTGCCACTGTGCCCATTAAACGCAGCCACTGTGCCCCAAATTCTGCCACTGTGCCCATTAAACACTGCCACCGTGCCCTAAATTCTGCCACTGTGTCCATTAATCGCTGCAACTGTGCCCCAAATTCTGCCACTGTGCCCATCACCTGCCGCCATTGTGCCCATCAAATGCAGCCACTGTGCCATAAAATTGTCGCCACTGTGCCAAGAAATTGTCGCCACTTTGCCATGCCATCAAACGCAGCCACTGTGCCCATCAATTGTTGCCACTGTGCCATGTCATCAAACGCAGCCACTGTACCATCAATTGTCACCACTGTGCCCATCAATTGTCGCCACTGTGCCATGCCATTGTCGCCACTGTGCCATGCCATTGTCGTCACTGTGCCATGCCATTGTTGCCACTGTGCCCATCAATTGTTGCCACTATGCCATGCCAAACGCAGCCACTGTGACATCAATTGTGGCCACTGTGCCATGCCAAACACAGCCACTGTGCCATGCCATTGCCGCCAGTTTTCCCCTAAAATGCCGCCAGATTGCCAGAAAATACCGCCAAATTGCCCCACCCGCCCGGCACTTACCTTTCTCGGTCAGACATTCTCCTCCACTATCCCTCGATGTAGTCCCACCCTTGATGTTGCTTCAGCCAATCAGGTTACTGGTAAACAGATCCGGTGAACCTGATTGGCTGAAATGCGTGTCAGTGTTAATCAGGGAATGCACACCCCCTGCGTCCCCTGGTTAACTATTTGGAAGCCGATTACAGCCCACAGGCCGCTGGCTCTGATAGGCACTTCCGCAGCCAACCAGCTGCCGTTATTCAGATGGCCGGCGCTCGCCAGGGGTCCGGCCATCTGAATAGTGGGCGGCAGCAGCGCCGGCGACAATACATAGATTCATGCATTGTTTTCAGTGGCGGTGCAGGAGCGGGACGGGGCGGCACTCCTGCGCCCTCTATGTGGGGTGTACAGGTGTAAGAGCAGAACTGATTAAAACTAAAAAGGCTTCACATTCCCTTTAAATGTATCCTACACTTTTCATAGCCATGGCATGTAGAAGTACAGGGGATGTTTCCGTTTTTCCGGTGGTTTAGGGTCAGGGTGTTATATGCGTGCCCTTTTATGCCTTTTTATGCCTTTTTATATTTCGCACAGTAGAAAGAAAAACTCAAAATGAGAGGCGCTCTGTAATTGGGATCCACACGCGTTGCCATTCTGACCCCCGACGTCAGCCTTTGGAATGAATGAGCAGACCTGCCAGATCTAAGAGTAACGGAGCCGCGTCTTGTCAGTGCGGGTGAAATCAAAGGTCAGATCTCAGCAAATCGCAGTCACAGCACATTATGTGCATGAGAGACAGCGATGGCGCACGGGCACGCCGGGACACCTCACACGTCTTCACTCCTCCCCCAACGCCTTGTCGTTTAAAGGTCTAAGGGGCCGCTTACTGTATGTGTTGATGAGGAGGAATATGGAATCAGGGAAACTCCTATGTATTTAGAAGGACAAGGTATAAAGCCAAGGTCAGAGGCGGCTCTAGGCTTTGTGAGGCCTTAGGCAAAACTTGACATGGGGCCCTCCACTCACACCCCCATGATGGGAAAAATAATTCAAGGACAAGAGCCTCTTCCCCACAACCCTGGCCGGTGGTTGTGGGGGGGTCTGCGGGCAGGGGGCAAAGCCCACTTTAACAAGGTGGCCCCCAGATCCTGCTTTTTAATAACCAAGGAGTGGGGGCCATCCGTTTGATGTACACCTGGTGAACCTGCCCCCTTGTGACGTCATTGACTGAGGGCATGCTGGGTCATTGACCTCACAAGGGGTGGGGTCACCGATATTAACTGGTTGTTAGGGATGCTGGCGGCTCCTCTTCTGAGTTAGGGCTCTTAACGCTGCCTGAACACAGCAACGTTAAGGTCCCCTTGTCCCTCAAAAGTGGGGTAATGCATTGGGTAAGTTAGGTGGCCGCAAGGCCCCTGTGAGTGCGAGGCCTTAGGAGACTGCTTAATTTGCCAAATTAAAGAGCCGCCTCTGTCCAAGGTGGTTGAAGAGATAGAAGAAAGTATCCCAGAGTGAGGGACACAATATACAGCAGAGAGGTGGTAGTATCATCTATGTCAGGAATGACATTAAAATGGACATTCATTCTTCCATTAGAATTGGACTTTAACATGCAGGATGTTAACTAGAGTATTTAAACTCTGCTTACAGGCAAGGATGAGCTTTGGGATTGGTCCAACCTCGGTCTGAACCCAGTTGGGCAGCACTTGTGGGAAACGGTCCAATGACTACATTCTACTGGCCCAATTAGGACCTGGGGCATTCCCTGCTCCACCGTTCCCATATATGCAAAAGAACCGAATGCTTGTGACATCATTGTCCTAATATGGCCACATGTCATTGGCCTAATATGACCTCATGTCATGGACCTCATATGACCTCATGTCATAGATCTCATATGACCTCATGTCATAGATCTCATATGACCTCATGTCTTGGACCTCATATGACCTCATGTCATGGGCCTCATATGACCTCATGTCATGGACCTCATATGACCTCATGTCATGGACCTCATATGACCTCATGTCATGGACCTCATATGACCTCATGTCATAGATCAGAGTTGGGGTAAACAGTTTGAGAAAGGTTTTGACCACCAATGTAAGGAGCCTTCTTCCCATTGACCACTACCAATCAAAGGGGCATGTTCCCAATGACCACCAATAGACTCTACTACTCTTAGCAGAGGTTCCTGAGGCCTAAAAATTATTGCAAGGGTTCCTTTGGGGTAGTAAGGTTGGACTTGTGTCTTTTTTCAACCTCACCTACTATGTAACTATTTAACCAGGGTTCCTTGAAATTCTAGGGTTCCTCTAGAAATAGTTAGGGGTTCCTTGAACTGTGGCTAGCCCACCTCCCATGTGATGGTGTCTGCATAGTTCCAGGTCCAACACCACTTGACAGAGCCAGAGCCATGATTTTAAGAGTGGCATTTTGTCCACCAATGTAAGGAGCCTTCTTCCACTGACCACCACCAATGGATGGGGCATGTTCCCAATGATCACCAATAGACTCTGCTACTCTTAGCAGGGGTCCCTGTGGCCTAAAAAGTATTGCAAGGGTTCATTTAGGGTAGGAAGGTCCAACCAGGGTTCCTTGGAATTCTAGGGTTCTTCCAGAAATTGGGTAGGAAGGTCCAACCAGGGTTCCTTGGAATTCTAGGGTTCTTCCAGAAATGGGATAGGAAGGTCCAACCAGGGTTCCATGGAATTCTAGGGTTCTTCCAGAAATGGGGTAGGAAGGTTCAACCAGGGTTCCATGGAATTCTAGGGTTCTTCCAGAAATGGGGTAGGAAGGTTCAACCAGGGTTCCTTGGAATTCTAGGGTTCTTCCAGAAATGGGATATGAAGGTCCAACCAGGGTTTCTTGGAATTCTAGGGTTCTTCCAGAAATGGGGTAGGAAGGTTCAACCAGGGTTTCTTGGAATTCTAGGGTTCTTCCAGAAATGGGATAGGAAGGTCCAACCAGGGTTCCATGTAATTCTAGGGTTCTTCCCGAAATAGGGTAGAAAGGTCCAACCAGGGTTCCTTGGAATTCTAGGGTTCTTCCAGAAATGGGGTAGGAAGATCCAACCATGGTTCCTTGGAATTCTAGGGTTCTTCCCGAAATGGGGTAGGAAGGTCTAACCAGGGTTTCTTGGAATTCTAGGGTTCTTCCAGAAACGGGGTAGGAAGGTCCAACCAGGGTTCCTTGGAATTCTAGGGTTCTTCCAGAAATGGCTCAGTGTTCCTTGAGCTGTGGCTAGCCCACCTCCCATGTAATGGTGTCTGAGTAGTTCCAGGTCCAAGACCACTTGGCAGAGCCAGAGCCATGATTTTAGGGGGTGGCATTTTGACCACCAATGTAAGGAGCATTCTTCACACTGACCACCACCAATGGAAGGGGCATGTTTCCAATGACCACCAATGGACTATTCTTAGCAGGGATTCCCCCAAGGCCTGAAAATTATTACAAGGGTTCCTTTGAGATAAACAGTTTGAGACCACCAATGTAAGGAGCCTTCTTCCTACTGACCACCATCAATCAAATGGGCATGTTCCCAATGACCACCAATAAACTCTACTACTCTTAGCAGGGGTTCCTGAGGCCTAAAAAGTATTGCAAGGGTTCCTTTGGGGTAGGAAGGTTGGACTTGATGGACTTGTGTGTTTTTTCAACCTCACCTACTATGTAACTACTGTATGTAACTATGTAACCAGGGTTCCTTGGAATTCTAGGGTTCTTCCAGAAATGGCTCAGTGTTCCTTGAGCTGTGGCTAACCCACCTCCCTCGTATATTGGTGTCTGAGTAGTTCCAGGTCCAAGACCACTTGGCAGAGCCAGAGTCATGATTTTAAGGGTGGCATTTTGACCACCAATGTAAGGAGCATTCTTCACACTGACCACCACCAATGGAAGGGGCATATTGCCAATGACCACCAATTGACTATTCTTAGCAGGGATTCCCAGAGGCCTGAAAATTATCACAAGGGTTCCTTTGGGGTACAAAGGTCCAACAGGGTTCCTTCCTCCCACTGACCACCACCAATGGAAGGGGCATGTTGCCAATGACCACCAATAGACTCTAGTACTCTTAGCAGTGGTCCTTGAGGCCTAAAAAGTATTGCAACTTAAGGGTAGGAAGGTCCAACCAGGGTTCCTTGGAATTCTAGGGTTCTTCCAAAAATGGGGTAAGAAGGCCCACCTCCCATGTAATGGTGTCTGAGTAGTTCCAGGTCCAAGACCTTTTTTGTCCTCCAATGTAAGGAGCCTTCTTCACACTGACCACCACCAATGGAAGGGACATGTTCCCAATGACCACCAATAGACTCTACTACTCTTGACAGGAGTCCCTGAGGCCTGACAATTATTACAAGGGTTCCTTTGGGGTAAAAAGTTTGAGGCAGGTTGATATAGAGGATAGAAGATAGTAACTCTCTTATGATAGACCTCTAGTTGCGGAAATCTTCAGTCTGTGTATTGTTGTGCCTTCTCATTGAGCCCGTTTCATGCTAACAAACCCTCTCCATTGCTCTTCTTTCCATTCTTCCCGTTATATCGGTACCTTTGCAGAATTACACCTCCTAAATTATATCACCCATGGGCCTTCGAAGGGTCGCCCAGGTAAGTCTCATCGACAATTTTCTACTCCCATTATGGCTGCCATTCTACGCTTGAGCTGAACCCAACTCCCAGCATCCTCCTCTCTCTCTCTCACCCCCCCTCCCCCCGCGACTTCCTGCCTTTTGGCTGCTGTTATCGCTTTTCCCACGGTGTGTAGCCATCCTGCCGCTATCCTCTTAGAGCATGGGTCTTCAAACTACGGCCCTCCAGTTGTTCAGGAACTACAATTCCCATCATGCCTTGTCATGTCTGTGAATGTCAGAGTTTTACAATGCCTCATGGGATGTGTAGTTCCGCCACAGCTGGAGGGCCGTAGTTTGAGGATCCCTGTCTTAGAGGATACAAAAAAAACGAGGACATCTTGGGTAAAACACCGGGGCGCTTCTGGTGGAGGGCGGAATTTTCTTGGCCGGGCTCCATTGATATTCACGTTCAGCAGGCTGTGTTGGGGAAATATGAGATCTTCCTCAGTCATGATACAATTAGAGGTAATTTGCTTAATTGTGTGCTAATTGTAGCCGACTCTCTCATGGAATCAGAACTGTGCGGAGCTGTAATTGCGGCTGGTTAACATCCCGGAGCTGTCACATCCCGGAACATTCCTCCGGTATTCTTTATCATCTCACTGGAACAATGCGCAGTGTGTGTGGAAGGGTCTAAAGGAGAAAAATCACCCATTTAGCTTGTCTGAAATTCAATCGACCTCCAACCGTTCTTTCCGCAGAAACGGAACAACCCCCCCCCCCCCCCCCGCCGATCTCACCTGCAGTGTGTGCATGACGGTCTGTGGATCGCTTGTCGCCTATTAGGATGGGTCAGCAGAATATTTATGTGCTGCAGATAAAAGCATGTTCATGTTTATTCCGTATATCCTGCCTGTATCCCAAAATACATCTGTCTGTCTATCTATCTATCTATCTCTCTCTCTCTATCTATCTATCTATCTCTCTCTCTCTATCTATCTATCTATCTATCTATCTATCTATCTA
>CM056057.1:211909450-211911950 GCA_029574335.1 Rana kukunoris
GTCTATCTATCTATATTGTATCTATTTAACTATCTTGCTCTATCTACCTATCTCTTTGTTTATCTATCTATACCAATTCTATCTATCGAATCTGTTGAATTATCTCTTACTCTTGCTCTTCTATCTATCTACACTATGTTACCAGAAGTATTGGGACACCTGCCTCTACCTCCCTGTGCTTTCCTGGCACTTTTCGTTTACAAGTTTAAATTTGTATTTTTTGCTAGAAAATGACTTATAATGACGTAGCTTTACGCCGGCGTATCTCCAGATACGCCGTCGTAAGTACAAATGTGCGCCCTCGTATTTTTACGCCGATTCGCAAAGCTAGATACGCCGTAAAACAAGGCTTCAGCCGTCCGACGCAACTTTCCTACTCCGGCGTATCTTGGGCGCATAGTTACGCTGGACGCATTCGGCGTTCCCATGTTAAATATGCAAATGAATAAAATACGGCTATCTGTCAACCTATCCCTATCCATATCTACGAATGTAGATGCGCCCGGTGGAAAAGATACGCGGTTTGCGTAAGGCTTACGTCCGGCGTAAAGTTATTCCACCATATAGGAGGCGCAACCCATTCAAAGGTATGGACGTCGGAACAGCCGTCGTATGTTACGTCGTTTACGTAGTACTACGTGAATAGGGCTGTGCGTAGGTTACGTTCACGTCATAGGCAGTGTATTGACGTATCTTACGTAACTGTGAGCATGCGCACTGGGATGCGTCCAAAAGATGATGCATGCGCAGTTCGTTTTTTGAAGCTCAGCCCATCATTTGCATGGGGTCACGCTTCATTTAATTGTTACACGCCCACTTCCACCTACTTTGACTTACGTCGGCTTACGCCGACAACCATATGCTACGCTGGCACAACGTTGAGCACATATTCTTTGTGAACACCGTGCTTGCTGCTCAACGTTGCGCCGGCGTAGCGTAAAGAAGATACGCTACGCCAGAATAAAGATGCGCCGCTCTACGTGAATCCAGGCCATACTGTACAACATACACCATATTACCAAAAGTATTGGGACGCTGGCCATTTACAGTAACTCACATGAACTTTAATGACATCCCAGTCTTAGTCCTGTAGGGTTCAATATTGAGTTTTCCCCGCCCTTTGCAGCTATTACAGCTTCACATCTTCTAGGAAGGCCGTCCATAAGGTTTAGGGGTGTGTCTATGGGAAGGCGGTCCACAAGGTTTAGGGGTGTGTCTATGGGAAGGAGGTCCACAAGGTTTAGGGGTGTGTCTATGGGAATGTTGTCCACAAGGTTCAGGGGGGTGTCTATGGGAAGGCTGTCCACAAGGTTTAGGGGTGTGTCTATGGGAAGGCTGTCCACAAGGTTTAGGGGGGTGTCTATGGGAAGGCTGTCCACAAGGTTTAGGGGGGTGTCTATGGGAAGGCCATCCACAAGGTTTAGGGGTGTGTCTATGGGAAGGTGGTCCACAAGGTTTATGGGTGTGTGTATGGGAAGGCGGTCCACAAGGTTTAGGGGTGTGTCTATGAGAAGGCGGTCCACAAGGTTTAGGGGGTGTCTATGGGAAGGCTTTCCACAAGGTTTAGGGGGGTGTCTATGGGAAGGCCATCCACAAGGTTTAGGGGTGTGTCTATGGGAAGGCTATCCACAAGGTTTAGGGGTGTGTCTATAGTAAGGTGGTCCACAAGGTTTATGGGTGTGTCTATGAGAAGGCGGTCCACAAGGTTTAGGGGTGTGTCTATGGGAAGGCTGTCCACAAGGTTTATGGGTGTGTCTATGGGAAGGTGGTCCACAATGTTTAGGGGTGTGTCTATGAGAAGGCGGTCCACAAGGTTTAGGGGTGTGTCTATGGGAAGGCTGTCCACAAGGTTTAGGGGGGTGTCTATGGGAAGGCCGTCCACAAGGTTTAGGGGTGTGTCTATGGGAAGGCGGTCCACAAGCTTCACGGCTTCTTCAAGTTGTTGTACATCATAGGTCTTCAAGTGGTTGTACATCAGAGGCCTTCAAGAGGTTGTGCCCAGGGCTTCTTCAAGAGGTTGTGCCCAGGGCTTCTTCAAGTGGTTGTTCCCAGGGGGGCTTCTTCAAGTGGTTGTATGCAAGGCCGGATTTACATCTCAGAAGCCTATATGCATAGAATTCTAAACATTCTGCAGAACCCAAAACTTTTTTTGGTCCCCCTCTGCACTCAATGGTTTGAGCTACTGTCCTCCTACTGTCCTGTAGGAAGCTCTGGCCTGGTGGGAGGAACCACTGATTGCAGTGGGGGGGTCTCTCGACTCGGGGGGGGGGGTAATTTAGTGCAACCCATCTGTATTTGCCTTCTGTGGCAGCTGAATGTCGGCGAGAGGGAGAGGAGGAGAAGCCTACTTTCAGCTGCTGCAGAAGGAAAATACAGATCGGTTCCACTAAATTCCATCCCCGCTGTCCAGGTTTTGGGGGTCGGCAAGGAAGGATCACGGATTACCTATCGCCTGCTTGCGATCAACGGGTAGATCGCTAGACTGATGGGTTGCCAACCC
>CM056057.1:211914450-211979450 GCA_029574335.1 Rana kukunoris
GGGACGGTTAGCATAGCGCCACCTCCTGGCAACTGATAAGAACAGATACTACACTTGATCTTAGCCAAAAGGCACCAACAGCTAAAAAGATTATTGGAGTCAAACCGTTGGCTCTCGCCAATGAAATTCACTCTCGGTCAATCCACCACTCCTCAAGGAACGCCTACAAACCTCTGAAGGAACCCAACGGTTCCACATACCCAGGTTGGGAACGGCTGCTTTAGACATTACCAAAAATTACCACAAGGAAGGACCTTACCCTGATCCCCCGGGGCGTTAGGCTCCAGATGGGGACTAAGGTACTTCACATGGTCCATCTGGCCGAAATCTGGTGCCCTCAAACACTTGTGCAAGTACGGCACCACTGGACTGCTACTCCAGGGGCACAATCACCATGGGCTTTTCTCTCAACCCTGACCAACAGCCCGGACAGTCACAGCTAATTATATTCGGGAGGTACTACCCAAAATTCTAACCCCCCCTTAGGGTGAGGTTAGAAGTTAACGTTGCCTCGCAAAAAACTGGCAACTGCATCAAATCCAGGCCAGGAGGCCAGGGACCCGACCCTCCGCCAAGACCCAATGGTTCTCCGTCCCCATCAGAAAGGCCTTCACCTTCACACCAGCAGGTTTTGCGTCTGCCACCGCCATGCCTTTCCATGTATTTCCGTGTACTGGGGACGGTTAGCATAGCGCCACCTCCTGGCAACTGATAAGAACAGATACTACACTTGATCTTAGCCAAAAGGCACCAACAGCTAAAAAGATTATTGGAGTCAAACCGTTGGCTCTGGCCAATGAAATTTGCTCTCGGTCAATCCACCACTCCTCAAGGAACGCCTACAAACCTCTGAAGGAACCCAATGGTTCCACATACCCTGGTTGGGAATGGCTGCTTTAGACATTATCAAAAATCACGCACTTGTAGACCTCTCTAATTTCTTGAACCATAACTCAGGAAACAACACCTGCAAATAAAAAAGTACACAAAAAAAGCGAACTTTTAGGTGATAAAATGCTCAATGTTAATTAATGTTAATTAGAAACATTCCGTGTTTTGTCTCCGTCTGAACCCGCCGGGAATAAACTTTGCTTCTCGCAGCAGCTAGGTGTGTCACGTCTTGTTCTGCGAAGTGTTAAGCGTGATATGAATAGGAAACGGGGATTGTAGTTCAGGTAACAGCAGGAACGACAAAAAACAGTCACCTACGATGGGAAATGTAAAGTACAACTAAAAAGGAAACAACGCGGCAAAGTGATAATTAGATGCCGCAGACAAGATCTGCTATAATTTCGAGATTTTTTTTTTTGAGGTAAAACAGACAGAACTGTTTAACCGTTTCCAAACTTGGCCATTCAAGCCAATGGGGCTGCACTGCAATGCTTGGCTTGTCCTTGTAGTGCATTAGTCCCGCTGTCCCAGGTGTCTTCTCGAGGTGATGGCTTTTTTTTTCTGCTAAGTAACGTAAATCTAAACCCAAGAACCAAACATGTGATCTATTTAAGTCTTACATACAGTAATTTACAAGAAAAAGAGGCGCTGCTCCAGGTGTGAGATGGATAACCTGAGGTGGAATCAGTGGCGTAGCATGGGGGGGCCAGGGGGACGGTTGCCCCGGGTGCAAAATTTAGAGGGGCGCAGCGGCAGGCGGCTGGTAACCTGCAGCTCTTCTCCTGAGCTGTGAAGTCTAGGAGAATGTGAGCTCTTCCGTTTGGGTCAGTGTAGTGGTCAGTATAGCAATCAGGTCAGTGTAGGAATCAGGAAGGACAGTATAGGAATCAGGTAGGTTAGGATAGTGGTCAGGTAGGTCGGTGTAGGAATCAGGTTGGTCAGTGTAGTGGTCAGTGCAGGAATCAGGTAGGTCAGTGTAGTGGTCAGTGCAGAAATCATGTTGGTCAGTGTAGTGGTCAGTACAGGAATCAGGTAGGTCAGTGTAGTGGTCAGTGTAAGAATCATGTAGGTCAGTGTAGTGGTCAGTGTAGGAATCAGGTAGGTCAGTGTAGTAATCAGTACAGGAATCATGTAGGTCAGTGTAGTGGTCAGTGTAGGAATCATGTAGGTCAGTGTAGTGGTCAGTGTAGGAATCAGGTAGGTCAGTGTAGTAATCAGTACAGGAATCATGTAGGTCAGTGTAGTGATCAGTACAGGAATCATGTAGGTCAGTGTAGTGGTCAGTGTAGGAATCAGGTAGGTCAGTGTAGTGGTCAGTACAGGAATCATGTAGGTCAGTGTAGTGGTCAGTGTAGGAATCAGGTAGGTCAGTGTAGTGATCAGTACAGGAATCATGTAGGTCAGTGTAGTGGTCAGTGTAGGAATCAGGTAGGTCAGTGTAGTGGTCAGTACAGGAATCATGTAGGTCAGTGTAGTGGTCAGTACAGGAATCATGTAGGTCAGTGTAGTGGTCAGTATAGGAATCAGGTAGGTCAGTGTAGTGGTCAGTGTAGGAATCATGTAGGTCAGTGTAGTGGTCAGTGTAGGAATCAGGTAGGTCAGTGTAGTAATCAGTACAGGAATCATGTAGGTCAGTGTAGTGGTCAGTGTAGGAATCATGTATGTCAGTGTGGTGGTCAGTACAGGAATCAGGTAGGTCAGTGTAGTGGTCAGTGTAGGAATCATGTAGGTCAGTGTAGTGGTCAGTACAGGAATCAGGTAGGTCAGTGTAGTGGTCAGTATAGCAATCAGGTCAGTGTAGTGGTCAGTGTAGGAATCAAGTATGTCAGTGTAGTGGTCAGTGCAGGAATCATGTAGGTCAGTGTAGTGGTCAGTGTAGGAATCATGTAGGTCAGTGCAGTGGTCAGGACAGGAATCAGGTAGGTCAGTGTAGTGGTCAGTATAGCAATCAGGTCAGTGTAGGAATCAGGCAGGACAGTATAGGAATCAGGTAGGTTAGTATAGTGGTCAGGTAGGTCGGTGTAGGAATCAGGTTGGTCAGTACTACTGTACCAGCGGATGGGACTCAGAGAGTGCTAAAAATCCGTGGGTTAGGGGGCGCAAATCCCTTGCCCTGCCCCGGGCACTGACAACACACGCCACGTCACTGCGTGGAATGTCTCGTAGAGTGCCACCTCCATCGAAAACTTGTAAGAAAATAAATGGCTGCACATCCAGGTCGCATAAGGTCACCTACACGTGTTTCACACATACATCTTGTGCTTAATCATTAATGATTAAGCACAAGATGTATGTGTGAAACGCGTCAACGTGACCTCGTGTTGGTGTCTTTGGTGTTATCACTTTGAACAATAAAAGGCAATCAGAATTCCTGGATGTGCAGCCATTTCTTTTCTCACAATAGGACCTAGAATATGACATATTTTCAGTTGTTTCACACTTTTTTGTTATGTATATAATTCCACATGTGTTACTTCATAGTTTTGATGCCTCCAGTGTGACTCTACAATCTTCATAGTCATGAAAATAAAGAAAAAAAAATATATATATATATATATATATATATATATATATATATATATATATATATATATATATGTATATACAGGTGAACTCGAAAAATTTGAATATTGTGCAAAGGTTCTTTTATTTCACTTATGCAACTTAAAAGGTGAAAGTAATATATGAGAGAGACTCATTACATGCAAAGCAAGATAGGCCAAGCCGTGATTCGTCATCATTGTGATGATTATGGCTTACAGCTCATGAAAACACCAAATCCACAATATTAGAAAATTCGAATATTGTGAAAAGCAGTGGCGTCGGTAGGGTGGGGCTTGGGGGACTATAGCCCCGAATGGGTGGAATTCCGTCTGAAAAACCCATCTGAGGTTATTCCAACTGGTAAAACCGGTGGTGTGTACGCGGCGTTAGTGTTGTTCCGGCTGCTACTAGATATATAAGTCAGGGCGATATACACCAAATTTTTCTATATATCTATTGGACACGAAAAGTTTTAATTTTAAGAAGTCAACCTTTTTATGACTGTTCTCTAACCAGTTGTATTTTTCTTTTTCCAGCCATTGAAGTCAACCTTCAGAAAGCCTTGGCGGAAGCATCGGAGACCTGCACCCAGGAGTGCCTGATCTTAGGCCACTCTGACAACTGCTGGATGCCGCCGTCGTTGACCCAGTACCAACAGTCCAACCCGCCTTTGCCGTCGTTCGGCATTCAGCAAGGATGGGGAAGAGGACGGCTGGACGGAGTGCACACCCTTGGAAGGCCTGTGCCCAAGGATGACATTGACAAGGGGGTTTCAAGACCCCAGTTTTACAACACATGCGAGAGACACTGTTCCATCGACGACACCGTCAAAGTGATCCCCTTGGCAAACTTCACGCCAGGCTCGGCGCCCTGTTCAGGAAGTAATTCTATCTTTGTAAATGAGCACCAGCTCTGAGGTGTACCTAGCGGCCCCTTCTGTGTATATTTGTGTGTCAGATGTACATAGTCACGGCTTAATAAATAAATCAAAAAGCATACAGTATGTAAAAAATACATAAGGGTGTGAAATGAAAAATGTATGATGTACACCAACCGATGTTCCAAAGCTTCGGTCCTTTCTTGGCCCCCAAGCAGTGCGGTTATCATCTGTCTCCAACCTTCCCTTTAGAGCGGGGGCCTCCAAACTTTCCGAATAAAGGGCCTGTTTATTGTCCTTCAGGCTTTAGGAGGGCCGGATTGTGGCTAGCGGGGGAAGAAAATGCCCCGGGCCCAGCATCAGTGAGAATAAATAGGGCCTCAGGGTTGGTGGTCAGTAGGAGTAGTGCCCTTATTAGGAGGAGGAATAGTAACCCAACGTTGGTATCGGTGGAAGACATAGTTCCCCCATTGCTGGTGCCAGTTGGAGGAATATTGCCTCATATCAGTGGAAGGAATAGTGCCCAAAGGGCCAGATAAAGGCTAGCAAAGGGCCACATCTGGCCCTCGGGCCGCAGTTTGGAGACCCCTGTTTTAGAGTAAGGTAAGATAAGTGTACAAACTGCAATTATGTACATGTGTTGATGAACTCCTCATATTACCACCTCAAGAATACAAATCCTATGCATTTGTGGCAGCAGAGGAAGTTCTTAGAACGCATGTAGAACCACTAGAAGGCCCAAGGCTTCTAACACTGCCCTGCCCTACCCGGACCTCAGAAACCTTTATGACTAAGCCCCGGTGGGTGGGGGGAAACACGTCAGGGAGGCGTGGCCGGTGAAGTAGCACTGGCTGGGGTCATTGACTAAGACCCCTTTCGCACTGGGTCGTTATTGCAGGCGCTATTGCGACTACGAACCGACCCGAAACAGCTGCTGTTGTGTCTCCAGTGCGAGGGCGTTCAGAAATGCTTGGAAAGACACCGAAATACTCTGTTTCCCGAGGTGTCCTTGGGCCTTTCCGGCTGTTTCCAAGGCTCTCCGGTGCCCCCCCACCTCTGGCCACATGCAGTATTGCATACCATTGAAGTCAATGCGGAACTAATTATTTTCGTTTCCATTGACTTCAACGGGGAAACTCGCTTTGAAATGCGAGTGCCTTGGATTACGAGCGTTCTCCTGGAACGGATTAGGCTCGTAATCTGAGGTTCCACTGTATTCACATATGGGATTTTACAGTATACCGTACCTTTATAATAGGTCATGTTTTTGCCGTTATAAACTTATGGTGCTCTCATCCTTTAACACTCTGTCCATGCAGGGCCGTCTTAATAGCATCATGGGCCCCTGGGCAAAGTAATGCTCTGGGGCCCCTACAATGAAGGTAAACAGGCATCAAGTATGTAGGAGGCAGACTGTCTCCCCTGTGTATCTATCACTTTAAGTGCCATCATGGGGCAAATTTTGGGGCAGCGTGGGCTCAAGGACCAGTTGCTTTGGGGAAAGTGCAGGGGCCCCCCATGCAGCTGGGGCCCCTGGGCAGTGCCCAGGTGTGCCATCTTATTAAGACAGCCCTGTGTCCATGCAAGTCTATAGAAATGCAATTTTGATTGATCTCATGAGCGTTCTCAAGCTGACGCCATTGGCACAACCCCAAAGCCAAAGCCACAACCCCAAAGCCCACCAACACAAGCCTTTACTTCAGAGCTACACCCAACACTACTGAATTGGACCAACGACTTGAGAAAGTGAGGTCTTTGGTGAATTGGCTTATAACAAATAACAGTCGACCTGCCATGGTACCCACCTCCACCATCTTTAACTTGGCGAAGGCATCCATGCCTGCTGGATACAGCGTTTTGCCAGTCCCATTCTGAATAACCATGGCTGGTACTGCCTGCAGGTACAGAGTTGTGGTGTAGCTTCTCGACGCTCAAGGCTGGAATAACAATTTTGGAAGCAAAGCTGTACTTAGGTTTTAATGTTTTTAATTACCTACCTAGGCCAGTTAAGGGCGAACCTGGGCACCCCAGATGTTTTGGAACTACATTTCCCATGGTGCTCATGCACTCTCCAGTGTAGTTCAGCGTCATTGGAAATGTAGTTCCAAAACATCTGGGGTGCCAAGAGTTGGCCATCACTGGTCTAGGCCTAGGCTTAAAATCTTAATAAACACGCACTGCTGGAGGCCACCAAAGGCTGGAGTCAAACACTGCTTTACCACTAATGGCTGAAACTAGAATTCATGTCAATGTTACTTAGACTAGGATCGTGACAATCAATTCTTCAGATTCCCATATATTCATAGAGACACAAAAGTTTGGGCACTCTTGGTCGAATATCATTTTTTTTTTGTGACAATGAACAGGCGTTAACGCAACCTCTGCAGAGAACAAACATGAAAAGACATTTAAGGAGATAGGTGAAAGCAATTTACCGGCTACGGAATGGCATGCCGGTTTACCATGCAGCTGTGCTAAAGCTCAACAAATTGACCTTAATCTGAATTTGTGTTCACGTAACGCACTTCAGCAGTTTCCAGAGATGTCCTCTCTAGCAGACATGGCTTCCCTTCTAGCAGGCTATGGCTTTCTGTTGGCTCTGACCGCTATTGCTCCCACACTGAGGTCTAGCAAATTTTATCTCTGCCTTCTTCCTCTCCCCAACATGCATGCATAACCACCCACCCACCTCCAGTTGCTAGAAAGCAATAGAAAGGACACAAATGTCCATCACTGCCTATTACGTACCTGGTGCTAGAGGCCAGTGGAGGGAGAGAGGTTTCCTTTGTGGCTAAGTTCCAGACCCCACTGAGGATGGAAACAGGAGAGGTCAGGCCCAAAGTAGCATGGGTCGCCTGCTGGACTGTATGCAGGAGGTTCCAGAGTACAGCTGGTGTGGAATCAGCAGTCGGGTAGCACCCGTGAGGTGTTGCAGGATTTGGACAATGCAGAGAATGGATCGTGGTCAGAAGGAAGCCTAGATCTTAAGCCGGGAGGGTAGCAGAGGAAATGTGGTCAGGTGGATAGCCGGGTCTCGAAACCCAGGAAGCAAACAGGAGACATGTCAAGGACAAGCCGGGTCGAGATGTTACTCTCCTGTGAAAGAGTCTAGATCCTGAAGCTTGTGCTGTGTAACTCCCTCTCTGCCTCTGCTTGATATATCACCGATATAGTGATGATGAGCTAAGGTTTAGGCCGAAAACCCATATCAGCCCGAACCCATAGGAAGCTGTTACATGATAGCAGGCCAGCGGCCCAGTTGGCTGGAGAAGTCACCACCCCAGAACGGCATGAAACACAGGGGCGGGGATGCTGGTGACATCTTTGAACAAATATGGCCACGTGGTCATATTAGGTCAATCATGTTGCCAACGCCCATGGTAACATTAGCTCAATAAGGTTGCCAATTGCCATCACCCATTGTGATATTAGGTCAATCATGTTGCCATCACCCATGGTCATATTAGGTCAATCATGTTGCCACTGCCCATGGTCATATTAGATCAATAATGTTGCCAACACTTATGGTAAAATTAGCTCAATAAGGTTGCCATCTCCCATGGTCATATTAGGTCAATCTTGTTGCCAACACCCACTGTAACATTAGGTCAATGATGTTGCCACCCATGGTCAAATTAGGTCAATCATGTTGCCATCACCCATGGTCAAAATAGGTCAATCATTTTGCCATCGTCCATGGTCATATTAGGTAATAATGTTGTCATCACCCATTGTCATATTAGGCCAATCATGTTGCCATCACCCATGGTCATATTAGGTCAATCATGGTGCCATCACCCATTGTCATATTATGTCAATCATGTTGCCATCACCCATGGTCATATTAGGTCAATCATGTTGCCATCACCCATGGTCATATTAGGTCAATCATGTTGCCATCACCCATTGTCATATTAGGCCAATCATGGTGCCATCACCCATGGTCATATTAGGTCAATCATGTTGCCATCACCCAGCCATGGTCATATTAGGTCAATCATGTTGCCATCACCCAGCCATGGTCATATTAGGTCAATCATGTTGCCATCACCCAGCCATGGTCATATTAGCTCAATCATGTTGCCATCACCCAGCCATGGTCATATTGGGTCAATCATGTTGCCATCACCCAGCCATGGTCATATTAGGTCAATCATGTTGCCATCACCCAGCCATGGTCATATTAGGTCAATCATGTTGCCATCACCCAGCCATGGTCATATTAGGTCAATCATGTTGCCATCACCCAGCCATGGCCATATTAGGTCAATCATGTTGCCATCACCCAGCCATGGTCATATTAGGTCAATCATGTTGCCATAACCCATGCGGCTACTAGTCAAGGAATTCCTTAGCCTCAGCTAACTGGGCTGGCGGCCTTCTATCTTGTGACAGCTTCCGATAGTTTGGAGCCCAACCTTGGCTCATGACTAATCACCAGTCATCCTCCAAGCTTCAATGCAGATTTGAACCTTATTCATTTGATGTTCCTTTCTCATCTGATCTTCTATATGTAAGAGACGACAAGGAGCCTGATCGAGGAGTGTTTGGGAATACTGCAATCCCATCACAATCCGGGTTACCAGAGCACAATCAATACAAAGGACTGATGTATCAATACTCTGTTGCAATACAATGTTGCAGTCTGATCACTGGGGGGGGGGGGGGGGCAGACTAGGGGAAATGCTTTCTTCTGCCTGCAGCAGACAGATGACATCATCTCAGCCTTGGCAAAGTCACTGGATTGGTGGTCCCAGAAGTTTTTTTTAATGAGAAAAATTAGACTGTTGCATATTTTCAGGAATTTAAAACTTTAGTAATTATTGAGGTTCTCTTTTAATGCACAGTTACTTTTTTTTTTTTTCAAATGTAATAGATCTTAAGAAATAAGACATAAAATGTTGCATGTCTAAAAATGTGACCACCCTGCGACTTAGTACCAATTACCACCCCTCTGACGGAAGTCTCCAAGTATTTCAGGCTTTTAGTTCTTGCTCTCGGAATGTTTTCCCATTCTACTTTGCACAATGTTTCTTGTTCAGGAATATTCACAGGTCGCATTGCGCGTGCCGAATCCTTGACTTACTCAATATAATAACCAAGTTCAACAAATACACAGGAATTGTGCATTAAAAATGCCACAAATAAATATGTTATGTTTGTTCTTTGCAGAGGTTGTGGTCACCAAACATGACTTTTTTTTGTGCACAAATCTGTATTATAATATATATATATATTTTTTAAATCCATCTCTTAATGAAAATACGGACATTAAAGCGTAATGTAAACCCAAAATCTATTTTTCATGCTAAACCGTTTTCTTAAATCTGAACCAGGGGGGGGGCGCAAATATTTTTATTTAAAAATATTCAAAAAAAAAAAAAAAAGGATATACATGACTATGGTAAGCCAGGTCACTGCCTAATAACCATCTTAACCAAACTCTACCTTAACCTAGAAATAAACAGGTGACACCCATCTTTATTTACACTCAACAATCTTTCACAAATTCCATTGTCCCCGGTTAAGGATACTTGAAGGCATTGACCAAAATTTCCTTCGTATCAGCGTGACCATCTAAGATCCCAGTCGCAGTGCGCCGACTCAAGGACCATAGCACTCTGAACCTTCCCCGCGCTGATACCCATCGACCGATGCCAGCTAAACCGCAGTTAACTGGCATCAACCGAGGTTCCCATACCTTGGTGGGTCCCCCACTGTCAGGTCACCTGTGGCCAGGTGACAAATGCACCCCGATGGAGACAGGGGTGCACCGCAAAGGTAGCGAACCCAATAGCACAGTGGTCATCAACCTTGTCCTGCAGGGCCAACTAACAGGCCAGGCTTGCAAGATAACTGAGATACATCACAGGTGATATCATTTGCTGCTCTAGTGATTGCAGTATTCTAGTCTGCATCTCCCCAAGGTACCGTATTTATCGGCGTATACCGCGCACTTTTTTGCCCTGAAAATCAGGGCAAAATGGTGGGTGCGCGATATACGCCGATACCCGCTTTCCCGGCCGAATTTTGAATACTCCGCCTGCATATACCGAGCACAGTACACTCGGTATAGCGGGCAGGCTGCACTCTCGGCTCACGTCCTGGACGTCCAGGACGTGAGCGCGAGACTGAGCCTGCCCGACCACTGTACTGCGCTCCGTAATAGCAGATTCAAAATTTGCGCGGGAAAGCGGAGATGAGCGTGGAGGACGCCGCAGAAGGACGCCGGACCCGTGAGGAGGACACCTGAAGCCGAACGCACACCGGACCCGTGAGGAGGACCCCGAAGCCACAGACCCACGCCGGACCCGACGAAGGGGACACCTGAAGCCGCAGACGCACGCCGGACCCGTCGAAGAGGACACCCGAAGCCGCAGACGCACGCCGGACCCGACGAAGAGGACACCCGAAGCCGCAGCCGGACCCGACGAGACCGCCGATGAACGCCGCGCAAGACACCAAAACTGTAAGTACAAAAAAACTACAAAACGAACAAAAAACTTTTTTTTCACAGGAATGGGGGCCACTTTAGGGGTGCGCGCTATACGCGGGAGCGCGCTATACCCGGATAAATACGGTATATACATAAAACCTGGCCTGTTAGTGGGCCCTGTGGGAATGGTTGATGACCACTGCAATAGCAGACTGCTGTGGATGGACAGGGAACGTGAACCCAAGATTCCCCAGGGCGCGGAGCCCAAGGTCCAGCGGGTGTTCACCAGAGCCTCTAGTGGTGAGGATGGCCTTCGCTGCAACTGAACCCAGGGCGCGGCCCCTGGGGTCCCCCAGGTCATTTTTTTTATGTCACAATGTGGATAATAAGATTTCCTATCATCTGTGCACAGTCTTGCCACACAGAGTTAATCCAGCGCTGAGCAATCCTCTTTTATTGTTCAGTGAAATACAACAGACTTCCAGATAAAAACCAAAGTTCTTGCTTGAGTGACAGGTTATTTACATATCTCGTGCGCTAGCTTGGAGACATGCACAGCTTCTGTAAAAAGTGAACAATTCACATACCCCTCCCCTCTCCTCTCCCTTCCAGCTCTTCCAGGATTGGCTGTCTTTCCTGTGTTTTGTTTAAGGGTTAGATTCACACACATGGCCCGCCGGCGTAGCGTAAGCCATTTACACTACGCCGCCGCAATTTAACAGAGCAAGTGCCGTATTCCCAAAGCACTTGCTCCGTAAGTTGCGGCGGCGTAGTGTAAATGGCCCGGCGTAAGGCTGCGTAATTCAAAAGGGGGCGGCTTGTATTTAAATTAGGCGCGCCCCCGCGTCGATCGAACTGCGCATGCGCCGGCCGCAAAAATAGCCCAGTGCGCATGCTCCAGCTCACGACGGAAAAAGACGACGCTGACCCGGATACTTACATGGCAACGACGATACTTCGTAAACCTCCCCTCTTAGCAGGGGTAGGTTACGCTTAGAAAAGACGTTAACGACGACGGGGCGGCATAAAAACGTTCGGGAATCGGCGTATTAGGCTTATTTGCATAGGCAAATGAGAATTCAACGTAAAGGCCACCTAGCGGCCAGGAAAGTAATTACATCTACGATCCGACGGTGTAAGTGTTTTACACCTGTCGGATCTTCACTGTATCTATGCGTAAGTGATTCTAGGAATCAGACGCATAGATACCCGGGGAAAAAAACAGAGATACGACGGTGTTTTCTGGGATACACCGTCGTATCTCTTTTTAAGATTCTGGCCCTAAATGTTTTCAAAATATGGGGTGATACACAGTTCAGTGTCATGAGGAAATGCTCCAGTGAACAACTATCAGAATATACATAAAGCTGTGCATGTCTGCACGCTAGTTTACATCCACTTTAACTTTATTGCTATCACACAGGAGAAACAAATTCCCTGTGTGATAGCAATTGGAGGTGACAGGTTCTCTTTATTGACCCTGCCACCTCCAAAACAGGAGTCCTAGCACTGTGCTAGAACTCCTGTCACAGCTGAGATGGGAAGAGCACAGCTCACCCCCTCTCACTGTGTACATTGGAGTCAGTAGAGAGAGGTATGTGGGGGAGGGAGGAGAGGACGGACCCTCAGCACACATTTTACAAGTGATTGCGGCGACATCGCCCCAATCACTTGTTAGCGAGCGAGCGGATTCCAGAAAGCAACTTACCGCCCTTAACTAGCCGTCAGGTGACTCCATGCCGCTACCGTCCCTGTGCGCCCTGCCGCCCTGAGGCCCGGCCTCGGTGGCCTTGTGGGAAATCCGGGCCTGAGAACACCAATACACGGGAGTGTCCCAGCAAATCCGGGACAGTTGGCTTAACTAGCCGTCGGGTGACGCCACGCCGCTACCGCCCCTGTGCGCCCGGCCGCCCCGAGGCCCGGCCTCGGTGGCCTTGTGGGAAATCCAGGCCTGAGAACACCAATACACGGGAGTGTCCCAGCAAATCCGGGACAGTTGGCTTAACTAGCCGTCAGGTGACTCCACGCCGCTACCGCCCCTGTGCTCCCTGCCGCCCCGAGGCCCGGCCTCGGTGGCCTTGTGGGAAATCCGGGCCTGAGAACACCAATACACGGGAGTGTCTCAGCAAATCCGGGACAGTTGGCTTAACTAGCCGTCAGGTGACTCCATGCCGCTACCGCCCCTGTGCGCCCGGCCGCCCCGAGGCCCGGCCTCGGTGGCCTTGTGGGAAATCTGGGCCTGAGAACACCAATACACGGGAGTGTCCCAGGAAATCCGGGACAGCTGGCTTAACTAGCCGTCGGGTGACTCCATGCCTCTACTGCTGCTGTGCGCCCTGCCGCCCCGAGGCCCAGCCTTGTGGGAAATCCAGGCATGAGAACACCAATACACGGGAGTGTCCCAGCAAATCCGGGACAGTTGGCATCAATGATCAACCGATTTACCAAATAAATATTTGCTTAGGAAAACCGTTTACGAAAATTAGATTATGGGTTCAAGCAGGATTTCACCCTTTCATACCCACATATGTAAATTTCACACCAATGACTGCTAAACCAACCCTGGTACTTTAGTTTAGAATCAACCTCTATATTTGCCTTGCTATTCGTTAAACGGATTAACTATACGGTAGAAAACGGTCCTTTTTTTTTTTTTTGACTCGTTTTATTTAACATGACTAATCAATAATATCCAGCAAACGCATCAAGTAACTTCACGTATGGATGAAATAGAGCACAGGGCACTCGTTTTACATCTTTGTATACTGTATATATCAAGTTTGTCTTTATTTAGTGCATACAAAACATAAAAAAACGTCATAGACTCAGATAAACAGAAGAGCTTTTAGAGTGAGTAGAAAACACGATGTAAAAAAAATAAAAAATAAAATAACAGAAAAAAATAAAGTGTTTAATGGTTTTTAGAGAAGGGCATCATTTTCACGATTTCTTTATTTTAATGCGGCAATAAACAGAAATTAATTTGCTTTGCGTAACGTCAGGTGCGTTTATAAAACAAGAATGCAAATGATTTGGTTGTTCGTGGGCACCAATGCACACATGAATATTAAGCGTGCCGCAGCATATAAAAGTTATTAAATTTTTGAAGTCGTCTCAGGTTGGTTAATTTACAAGGCTCCTTCATTGGAGCTCGGAGGATCCCAGACCTCAAAATCACCGCAATGGGTTTTTTGTAGGAAGAGCACAGTCAAGGGAGAATGATTTTGCTCCTGGTAGACACTATGGGCCACAGATTCAGGTAGGTGGGCGAATCTTTATTTTGGAGTAACGCTTCTCATTTACGTTACTCCGCCGAAAATTTAGGAGCAAGTACTGTTATTCACAAAGCACTTGCTCCTAAAGTTGCGGCGGCGTAGCGAAAATGAGCCGGCGGAATTCAAATTGGGCGGGTAGGGGGCGTGTATTATTATAACTAGGCGCGATCCCGCGGCGAACGTACTGCGCATGCGTCGACTGTCAGTGCGCATGCTCCAAATTCTGTCAGGGAACGTCAATCCCCATTCACGGACGTTTTACGCAAATGACTCAAATTTTTTTTTTTTCGACGCGATGACGACGGCCATACTTAACATAGGATACTCCACTAGGGGGCATGTTTTCCTTTACGCCGCGTATCTCTTACGGAAACGTCAGAAAATCACTGCGTCGGGCCCGAATACGATCGTGAATTGCCGATTCTCGCTGATTAACATATTCTCGGCGTTAATCAGCGGGAACGCCCCCGGCGCCATTTTTAAAATTGCAGTTCCGATACGACAGCGAAATACAATTACGCCGCTCGTATAGGAACTCCAACCCGGCGTTTCTTGTTTTCTGCTTACTGAAAACAGAAACGCCGGCTCAAAGTGAGAGTTAGGCTGGAGTATCACTGATACTCCAGCCTAACTCTACCTGAATCTGGCCCTAAGTTGAAAGACTATACATGATTCGGCCAATGCTTTGTGGACACCTGACCACGGGGCCGATCCTAGGGTCACAGATGACTGGGTGCAGAAATATTTCTGGCGCCCCCACGTGGGCGTGGTCATCTTACTAACTCCTCCTCTTTACACATGTTTCTATGGCTACGAATTAAACACAGAGATGCTCCCCTAAGAAGTCTTCATTAGTCTCCCCCATCAGAGCCCCCCACAGCAGGCGTCCCCCATCAGATACCCCCCACAGCAGGTGTCCCCCATCAGATACCCCCCACAGCAGGTGTCCCCATCAGAGCCCCCCCACAACAGGTGTCCTCATCAGAGCCCCCCCACAGCAGGTGTCCCCCATCAGAGCCCCCCATAGCAGTTGCCCCCATCAGAGCCCCCCCACAGTAGGTGTCCCCCATCAGAGCCCCCCCCCCCCAGGGCTGGACTAGGATAAAAACTTGGCCCTAGACTTCATCCAGACTGGCCCACTTTGACAGGTCTCTCCCATGGCGGCCGGACAACTCCCGCACCCCCCACCTGGCCACCCAAGTCCCCTATCCCCCATTCACTAGCCACTAGCCGTTCTACTTTATTAGAGTAGAATGGCTGGTACTGGTACCCTTATAGGCAGTACCAGTGTGGAAGCTAGACATTATTTCCCCCGGGGGCAAAGAATCAGTTCAGTGCCCCCCCTTATGGGACAAGATTAGGAAACTCCCAGGCCATAGCTGTTGAGTCAGCTGTCTGTCCCCTCCCCCATGCTCCCTTGTTGTCCCCCCTGCTCCTCCGGTCCTCCCCTGCTTATCTGTTTTCTCCAGGTGAGCGATGCGGGGAGGGAGAGGAGGTGAGCCATCGGCCCACTGAGCCATCAGCGCACCGGCAAACTCCCTGTAGTCCCAATGGTCAGTCCATCCCTGGC
The DNA here is from genome assembly GCA_029574335.1 of Rana kukunoris. Lineage (NCBI taxonomy): Eukaryota > Metazoa > Chordata > Amphibia > Anura > Ranidae > Rana > Rana kukunoris. The sequence goes on from CM056057.1 coordinate 211,930,044, forward strand.
CCCCCCACAGCAGGTGCCCCCATCAGAGCCCCCCCACATCAGGTGTCCCCATAGATCAGTACTTGTCCAATAGATCCCTGTAGCTCAGGCGCGCTGGGAGCAGAAGCACATTAAAGGGGGCGGGCCATACGTGGCATCTTTGTTTACTTGGAGGGTGGCATTTCTGGGAGTGTATGGGATGATTGGCAGCAGCTCCAGCCAACCCAGAAGCCTCTGGCGTAACTTAGACATGAGGCCCCATTAACCCCCGTAATGGAACACCATGAGGGGGACACCTGCTGTGGAGGGGAGGGGACTCTGATGAAGACTTCTTGGGGGAGCATCTCTGTGTTTGAGTTGTAGCCATAGAAACATTTTCTAAAGGGGAGGTGTTAGTAAGATGACCACGCCCATGTGGGGGCACCAGAAATATCTCTGCACCCAGGCGTCTGTGACCCTAGGGTGGGCCCTGGGTGCGAGGCCTTAGTCAACCGCCTAATTAGAGAGCCGCCTCTGAGCTAGATATCTGTGGGTTGGTCCCTTTACAATATCCATACCCCTATTTCAGAGATTCTTTTGTTATAGGATATAATATATATATATAGTGAAGAGGAAAGGGAAAGGGAAAGGAAATGATATATATGCACACAAATACAAATAAAGAAATTGTGTAAATATTGGTCGGGTAGCGCGCTGTCTCTATGTAAGCTGTTTTATATAACCTACGAAACAAATGTCGGCGTAAAATACTGTAATTTATCCCGCTGTAAATGCCGTATTTATCTTGTACGCTTCTAGAATTTTCCACTTGTCGAGGGATCAGATGAATGCCGAAATTTGCTATTATTGTTTTTAATTATTTTTTTATTTTTTTTTTATTTTTTTTCTCTGTGCCCAGCAAATGAGTAGAGTTGCAATTTTTTGATATTGTCCCCCCGATGTATTTTCTTTAATAAAAAATGTTTTTAAATGTGCAGAAAAAATAAATAAAAAAGAAGAGAATCCACTTCACTTTCCCATCTGATGAGAAGAAGAAGAAGAACCCCCTGAGGGTCTCTAATACAAAGTGTACCCCCCCCCCCTGTCCCCCCACCGCCACCACCTCCCCCCCCCCCCCCTCCTCCGCTCCCTTCTGTCTCTTTTCATAGAAGTATATAGAATTCTCCTGTGGCCCCCCGAGCTCCGAGCTGCATGTATTTACCTAGACATAAATGTTACTTCTATCGGGGCTCCAATACATTATCTGTAGTCCTCACTTCAGATGTCATGTTACCTTTTTAACTGTGTTTCTATGTCAGCAATAAATAAATGTATTAAAACGTTTCTTGGATTTATTTTTTATTTTTTTTTCCACGTGTGATTTGCCTTTTTTAATGGTGGATAAGGACATTTTTAAAAAGGAAAACATCTGGTGTCCTCTGTGTATCGTAATAGAAGTCGTATCAAAGTCGGGCTTCAACGGGAGAGGTTGGCTTCACACACTGAGATCTTGGGGGCACCAGTGGTGGCTGGTGCTCAAAATGTGCCCATCAATTGTCACCACTGTGCCCAGAAATTGTCACTATTATGCCATGCCATCAAACGCAGCCAATGTGCCATCAATTGTTACCACTGTGCCATCAAATGCAGCCACTGTGCCATGCCATCAATAACACTGTGCCCACATCAATTGTTACCACTGTGCCCACATCAATTGTTACCAATGTGCCCACATCAATTGTCACCACTGTGCCCACATCAATTGTCACCACTGTGCCCACATCAATTGTCGCCACTGTGCCCAGCAATATTGTAGCCACTGTGCCCAGCAATTGTAGCCACTGTGCCCATAAATTTTCACCACTGTGCCCAGCAATTGTAGCCACTGTGCCCAGCAATTGTAGCCACTGTGCCCAGCAATTGTCACCACTGTGCCCATCAATTTATGCCACTGTGCCCAGCAATTTTAGCCACTGTGCCCAGCAATTTTTGCCATTGTGCCCAGCAATTTTTGCCACCGTGCCCAGCAATTTTTGCCACCGTGCCCAGCAATATTGTCACCACTGTGCCATCAATTGTCGCCACTGTGCCCAGCAATTGTAGCCACTGTGCATATCAATTTTCAACACTGTGCCCAGCAATTGTCGCCACTGTGCCCAGCAATTGTCGCCACTGTGCCCAGCAATATTGTAGCCACTGTGCCCAGCAATTGTAGCCACTGTGCCCATAAATTTTCACCACTGTGCCCAGCAATTGTAGCCACTGTGCCCAGCAATTGTCACCACTGTGCCCATCAATTTATGCCACTGTGCCCAGCAATTTTAGCCACTGTGCCCAGCAATTTTTGCCATTGTGCCCAGCAATTTTTGCCACCGTGCCCAGCAATTTTTGCCACCGTGCCCAGCAATATTGTCACCACTGTGCCATCAATTGTCGCCACTGTGCCCAGCAATTGTAGCCACTGTGCATATCAATTTTCAACACTGTGCCCAGCAATTGTAGCCACTGTGCCCAGCAATTGTCGCCACTGTGCCCAGCAATTGTCGCCACTGTGCCCAGCAATATTGTAGCCACTGTGCCCATCAATTTTCGCCACTGTGCCCATCAATTTTCGCCACTGTGCCCATCAATTGTCGCCACTGTGCCCAGCAATTGTAGCCACTGTGCCCAGCAATATTGTAGCCACTGTGCCCAGCAATTTTCGCCACTGTGCCCATCAATTGTAGCCACTGTGCCCATCAATTTTAGCCACTGTGCCCATCAATTGTCGCCACTGTGCCCAGCAATTGTAGCCACTGTGCCCAGAAATATTGTAGCCACTGTGCCCAGCAATTTTCGCCACTGTGCCCATCAATTTTCACCACTGTGCCCATCAAATTTTTGCCACTGTGTCCATCAATTGTCACCACTGTGCCCAGCAGTTGTAGCCACTGTGCCCAGCAATTGTAGCCACTGTGCCCATCAATATTGTAGCCACTGTGCCCATCAATTTTTGCCACTGTGCCCATCAATTGTAGCCACTGTGCCCAGCAATTGAAGCCACTGTGCCCAGCAATTGAAGCCACTGTGCCCAGCAATTGTCACCACTGTGCCCTGTAAAATGCCCCCTCCCCCCCACTGCCTGGCACTTACCCTTCTGGGGTCAGCCTTACTGCTTCTACCATCCCTCAATGTCTTCTCCAGCCCTCAATGACGCTTCAGCCAATCAGGTTACCGTAACCAGATCCGGTGAACCTGATTGGCTGAGACGCCTGTCAGTCTTATGCGCCCCCTGGGTAACTATTTGGAAGGCGATTACAGCCTAAAGCCGCTGGCCACGTCCAAAGCCAACCAGCTGCCGTTATTCAGATGGCCGGCGCTCACCAGGGGGGCCGGCCATCTGAATAGTGGGCGGCAGCGACAATACATAGAGATTCATACAATGCATGAACCTGTGTATTGTATTCAGTGGCGGTGCGGGAGCGAGAGGGGGCGGCGCTCCTGCGCCCTCTATGGATGCACCGCCACCGGCATAAAGTCCGGGAGGTCGGGCGCAAAAAGGTGACTCGAGTATAAGCCATGGGGGCATTTTCAGCACCAAAAAAATGTGCTGAAAAACTCGGCTTATACTCGAGTATATACGGTAATAAAAATAACGTACAAGTGCGTTATCGCATGAATAAAACGCCGAATTTGATCTCCAAACACGTACATTTGTAAATATCAAAGCAAGGTAATTGCTACAAAGTTGCAATCTATACAAACAGGATGAATAAAATTTGTATATCTTAAGGGTGATATTTAACTCTGGCGAGTGAACGGAATTCCTTATCGAAAAAAAAAAAAAATGGAACGTGAATAATTTATCTGGCGTTCCTCTTTAACCACTTAAGGACCGCCTAACGCCGATATACGTCGGCAGAATGGCGCGGCTGGGCACAATCAAGTATCTGTACGTGATTGTTAAATGCCCAGCAGTGGGTCAGGGGCGGGCGCCCATGGCGCGCGCCCGTGACCCAGTCAGAAGCTCCGTGACCGCAGCCGTGGGACCCGCGGACCCGATCACCGCCGGAGTCCCGCGAACGGTCACAGGAGCTGAAGAACGGGGAGAGGTGAGTGTAAACACACCTTCCCCGTTCTTCTCTGTGGCAGTGTCACCGATCGTCTCTTCCCTGATATAGGGAAAGGCCATCAGTGACGTCACACATCCAGCCCCGCCCCCTACAGTTAGAAACACACATGAGGTCACACTAAACTCCTACAGCGCCCCCTAGTGGTTAACTCCTAAACTGTAATTGTAATTTTCAAGGTAATCAGTGCATTTTGATAGCACTTTTCGCTGTGAAAACGGTCCCAAAAATGTGTCAAAAGTGTCCGATGTGTCCACCATAATGTCACAGTCACGGTAAAAATCGCTGATCGCCGCCATTAGTAGTAAAAAATATATATTAATAAAAATGCCATAAATCTATCCCCTATTTTGTAAACGCTATAAATTGTGCGCAAACCAATCGATAAACGCTTATTGCGATTTTTTTTTTCAGAAATACGAATACGTATCGGCCTAAACTGAGGAAAAAAATATTTTTTTTTTAGATATTATTGGGGGATATTTATTATAGCGAAAAGTAAAAAAATATTGAATTTTTTTCAAAATTGTCGCTCTATTTTTGTTTAAAGCAAAAAATAAAAACCGCAGAGATGATCAAATACCACCAAAAGAAAGCTCTATTTGTGGAAAAAAAAAATAATACAAATTTAATTTGGGTACAGCGTTGTATGACCGCGCAATTGTCATTCAAAGAGTGAGAGCGCTGAAAGCGGGAAAATTGGTCTGGGCAGGAGGGGGGTTTAAGTGCCCAGTAAGCAAGAGGTTAAAGTCGATGTCCGCTGAAAAAAAAAATTATTAAAAGCCAGCAGCTACAAATACTGCAGCTGCTGACTTTTAATATTAGGACACTTACCTGTCCTGGATTCCGGCGCCATCCGCAGCAGAACTATAAAAAAAACTTTTTTCAAAATTGTCACCCTTTTTTGTGAGGGAAATTTTATATATATATATATATATATATATATATATATATATATATATATATATATATATATATATATTTTTATCTTTATTTTTTTTGGGGGGGGGGGGTGTTTATTGTAGCAAAAAGTAAAAAATATTTAATTTTTTTTCAAAATTGCTCTATTTTTGTTTATAGCGCAAGAAATAAAAACCGCAGAGGTGTTCAAATACCACCAAAAGAAAGCTCTATTTGTGGGGAAAAAAAATATAAAAACATTATAAAAAAATATAAAAAAATATATAAAAAAAAATGTTGCTTTTTTTTTTTTCAAAATTGTCGCTCTTTTTTGTTTATAGCGCAAAAAATAAAAACCGCAGAGGTGATCAAATACCACCAAAAGAAAGCTCTATTTGTGGGGAAAAAATATATAAAAAAATATATAAAAAAATGTTTTGTTTTTTTTCAAAATTGTTGCCCTTTTTGTGTTTATAGCGCAAGAAATAAAAACCGCAGAGGGTATCAAATACCACCGAGAGAAAGCGCTATTTGTGGTAAAAAATATAAAAAAATGATAAGAAAAATATAAAAAAATATGTGTTTTTTTTTTCAAAATTGTTGCCCTTTTTTGTTTATAGCGCAAGAAATAAAAACCGCAGAGGGTATCAAATACCACCGAGAGAAAGCGCTATTTGTGGTAAAAAAAATATAAAAAAATGATAAAAAAATATAAATAAATGTTGCTTTTTTTTTAAAATTGACGCCCTTTTTTGTGTATAGCGCAAAAAATTAAAAAACGCAGAGGGGAGCAAATACCACCAAAAGAAAGCTCTATTTGTGGGGAAAAAATATATAATTATTAAAAAAATATATATATAAATTTTTTTTTTTTTTTTTTAAATGATGCTTTTTTTTCAAAATTGTCGCCCTTTTTTGTTTATAGCGCAAGAAATAAAAACCGCAGAGATGATCAAATACCACCAAAAGAAAGCTTCATTTGTGGGAAAAAAACTATGAAAAATTGTAAAATAAATATAAAAAAATGTTGCTTTTTTTTTTCAAAATTGTCGCCCTTTTTTCTTTGTAGCGCAAAAAATAAAAACCGCAGAGGGGATCAAATACCACCGAAAGAAAGCTCTATTTGTGGGGGGAAAAAAACTATAAAAAACTATAAAAAAATACATTTCTATTTTTGGGGGAAAAAAGGACGCCAATTTTGTTTGGGAGCCAGGTCGCATGACGGCGCAATTGTCAGTTAAAGCGCCGCAGTGCCGAATTGCAAAAAGGGGCCTGGTCCTTTAAATGCACAAAAACGTATATTTAAATTTTTCCCCCGTAAACTGCTTTTTTTTTTATTTATTTTTATTAGGCTGAGATGACCTTGAAGCCCCGTAGTTTTCCCGATGCACGGCGGTGTAAGGCACACAGGTGAGAAAGGCGCGCCCGGCCGTAAGCCGATACTGTATTTCTGCCTTGTTATCCACTAAGCCTCTTAATTTTATTTAAAATTAATTTGTAGAAGATAAATGGCGCAGCGGCTTCCAAACGCCAGCGCCGCAGTCAGCAGAACCCGCTGTGATAGAAGACTTTTTTTTTTTTTTTTCCAGTGGAAGCTTTATTCACAATAACTCACTCAGCAATTTGAGACCTCGGCTCCTCCGACAAGAATTAATGTCTTTGCTTGTGCCGTTAGAATGTCATTGATCGAGCTAAGCAAACACTCTGGAATTTTCAGTCGAAACTTTTTCTTTTTTTTCTTTTATTATTATTTTTTTTTTCTTTTTTTTTTATTTTTTTCAAGGCAACATGCCTTTTTTTTTTTCCGCCCACGCCAATCACAACAACAACAAAAAAAATAAAAATAAAACGTACTTCGATGGAATAGAAAGAAATGAGGCGGCGCGGCTGATTTACCGAAGGAATTTAGAAACGTTCACGCAAGAAAAGAGTGAAGATTCATTTCAATTATCCGATCGCGGGAAAAAGCCAATTCTTGTTTATTTATTTCATCTGCACATGATTGGAAAATTGAAATGGATGTTTTTTTTTTTAGTGGGGGGGGGGGGGGCTGAAACTTTGCAATTTCTTTAGAAAATCAGTGATACAAAAAAGAAAAAAAAATGAAACATTTTAGGACATTTAAATAAATCCATGCTGTTTTAACCACCTCAATACCGGGCCAATTCTGCCGCATTTTTACACTTTTTTTCTTTTTTAAACCGCTTAACTGCCTGCCGACCGCCCACCGTAGTTTTAACGGCGGCAGGTCGGCTCGGCAGGGCAAAATCACGTAATAAAACGTGATTTCGCATTGCGGACACTAGGGGGGTGCGCCCCCTGCTCGCCTCTGGTGCCGATGCGAGTTCCCAGCGGGCGTGATCGCCGCCGGGGCACCCCGCGATCGCTCGTTACAGAGCGTGACCCGGGAGCTGTGTGTGTAAACACACAGCTCCCGGTCCTGTCAGGGGGAGAAATGACTGATTGCATGTTCATACAATGTATGATCTGTCATTTCCCCCAGTCAGTCCCCTCCTCCTTCAGTTAGAACACACCCAGGGAACATAATTAACTCCTTATCGCCCCCTTTTTTTCGAAACGACGATCAGTGACGTCACACACCCAGCCCCGCCCCCCCCTACAGTTAGAAACACATATGAGGTCACACTTAAGCCATTCAGCGCCCCCTTGTGGTTAACTCCTAAACTGCAATTGTCATTTTCACAGTAATCAGAGCATTTTAAATGCATTTTTTGCTGTGAAAATGGTCCCAAAAATGTGTCAAAACTGTCCGAAGTCGCAGTCACGAAAATAATCGCTGATAGCCACCGTTAGTAGTAAAACAAAAAATATTTAATAAAAATGCAATAAAACTATCCCCTATTTTGTAAACGCTATAAATTTATGACAATGGTCCCAAAAATGGGTCAAAACTGTCCGAAGTGTCCGCCATAATGCCGCAGTCACGAAAATAATCGCTGATCGCCACCATTAGTAGTAAAATAAAAAATAAAGAATAAAAATGCCATAAAACTATCCCCTATTTTGTAAACGCTATAAATTTTGCGCAAACCAATCGATAAACGCTTATTGCGATTTTTTTTTTTTTACCTAAAATATGTAGAAGAATACGCATCGGCCTAAACTGAGAAAAAAATATATTTTTTTATATATTTTTGGGGATATTTATTATAGCAAAAAGTAAAAAATATTGCATTTTTTTTTTTCAAAATTGACGCTCAATTTTTGTTTTTAGCGCAAAAAATACATTGCATGAATCTATGTTATTGTTGCCGTCCGCCGCCGCCGAGTCCGACTATTCAGGTGGCCGGACGGTGAGCCCTGGCCACCTGAATAACGGCAGCTGGTTGGCAGTGCGGAAGTGTACGAGTACAGCCCTCGGAAACTTATCTATGGGACGTACGGGGGGTGCGTTCCTTAGAAAAGACTGACAGGCGTCTCAGCCAATCAGGTTCACCGGTTCTGGTTACCGGTAACCTGATTGGCTGAAGCGTCATCGAGGGGCGGGAGAAGACATCGAGGGACGTGGAAGGAGGATGGCTGACCCCCAGAAAGGTAAGTGACGGGTGGGGGGGGGCATTATACAGGGCACAGTGGCGACAATTAAAGGGCACAGTGGTGACAATTGATGGCACAGTGGCTTCATTTGATGGCACAGTGGTGACAATTGATGGCATGGCACAGTGGTGACAATTGATGGCACAGTGGATGCATTTGATGGCATGGCACAGTGTTGACAATTGATGGCACAGTGATGATAATTGATGGCACAGTGATGACAATTGATGGCATGGCACAGTGGTGACAATTGATGGCACAGTGGCGGCATTTGATGGCACAGTGGTGACAATTGATGGCACAGTGGCTGCATTTGATGGCATGGCACAGTGGCTGCATTTGATGGCACAGTGATGACAATTGATGGCACAGTGGCTGCATTTGATGGCATGGCACAGTGGCTGCATTTGATGGCACAGTGATGACAATTGATGGCACAGTGACTGCATTTGATGGCACAGTGATGACAATTAATGGCACAGTGGCTGCATTTGATGGCATAGCACAGTGCTGACAAATGATGGCACAGTGGCTGCGTTTGATGGCATGGCACAGTGGTGACAATTGATGGCAGAGTGGTGACAATTGATGTCACAGTGACTGCATTTGATGGCACAGTGATGACAATTGATGGCACAGTGGCTGCATTTGATGGCATGGCACAGTGACTGCATTTGATGGCACAGTGGTGACAATTGATTGCATAGTGACTGCATTTGATGGCACATTGGTGACAATTGATGGCATAGTGACTGAATTTGATGGCACAGTGTTGACAATTGATGGCACAGTGGCTGCATTTGATGGCATAGCACCGTCGTGACAATTGATGGTACAGTAGCTGCGTTTGATGGCATGGCACAGTGGTGACAATTGATGGCACAGTGGCTGCGTTTGATGGCATGGCACAGTGGTGACAATTGATGGCACAGTGGCTGCGTTTGATGGCATGGCACAGTGGTGACAATTGATGGCACAGTGGCTGCACTTGATGGCATGGCACAGCGGTGACAATTGATGGCACAGTGGCTGCGTTTGATGGCATGGCACAGTGGTGACAATTGATGGCACAGTGGCTGCACTTGATGGCACAGTGGCTGCGTTTGATGGGCACAGCGAGGCTGTAATTTTATTTTTTTCGTTTGCGCCCCCCAAAAATTTTGAGCACCGGCCGCCACTGCTTTCTTCAGTGTTGCCACATGAAAAGCTACAAGAAAATATTTACAAAGATGTGAGGGGTGTACTTTTTTTATCTCAGCTGGTTTTTGTCCAAATTTAAAAAAAAAAAAAACGTAAATATTCAACCGGTCTTTTTAAAAGAATATAAATCTAAGAACGACGGTTTCCATCTCTCACAGCGTTACAGGAAGGGAGATTGCGCTTCTCGGGCCGCCATGAAAAAAACATTTATTCGAATGCCTCCGCCTGATCCTTGTTAATGTTTTATTTATAATCTATTATTGGTCAGGAAGATGAGAAGCGGCTTATTTATAGCCCTTGCAACATATCAGAATTGAAATGTTTTGTAATATTTCCTCCAGTGACAAAAATATTAATGTCGCCCTGTCAAGCCGGGGTGTGTGTGGGGGGGGAAAAAAAATGGCGAAAAGACGGAGCGCGTTCTTGAAGCGGGGGAAATTGCACATTACGCGATTCTGGATTCTGGATTCCCTCTCCGATCTCTCGCTTCTGCGAACAATTGAGGAGCAAAGTACCATCCAGGCACTTCCTGTCTCCACGAGGCATGCTTAAATCTTGACACTTCCATGTAATGCATTCCTTCAATATGTTCCTCGGATTAGTCTAGGGTTACGCTCAGAGTCATCTCATAAACCAAGAAAGTTCTGATATTACTCACAGACGGTGGCGAAAAAATTTATTATACGAGCGCGGAATCTGTTATCCGCAACCCCGCCGGCGAGATGGCGTATAGAAAAAATAAAATGATACTTGGTAGGATTGTCATCAGGCCCGTCGCTACAAGGCAGGCAAACCAAGCAATTGCTTGGGGGCCCCGAGCTGGCCTGGGGCCCCCAAGCAGGGACCTTGCTTGCCGCCCTTGCCGCGCTTCCTACAGTCGCCTGAGCGCTCTATAATGCTGCTGCCTGCCTCGAGTCATCGCAGTCACTTCCCCTTCCATGTGTAGCATGGCCGAGCAGCTCCTCTTCCTTCCTCCTGTCCTGTTAGTCTCGACTCTAACGGTACAGGCGATTCAGTTTCCTATTCCCAGCCAGACTAACAGGAAGTGCACACTGAGTCCTCACTTCCTGTCAGTCCATTCGGGAACAGGAAACGTCCCCTTCTCTGTGTAGCGTGGCCGAGCACCTCCTCTTCCTTCCTCCTGTCCTGTTAATCCGGACTCTGGCCGGGAACCGCGCGGTACAGGCGATTCAGTTTCCTATTCCCGGCCAGAACTGACAGGAAGTGCACACTGAGTGCTTACTTCCTGTCAGTCTGGCCGGGAACCGTGCGGTACAAGCGATTCAGTTTCCTATTCCTGGCCAGACTGACAGGAAGTTCACACTGAGTGTGCACTTCCTGTCAGTCCGGCCGGGAACTGCGTGGTACAGGCGATTCAGTTTCCTATTCCCGGCCGGAACTCACAGGAAGTGCACACTGAGTGCTTACTTCCTGTCAGTCTAGCCGGGAACCGTGCGGTACAAGCGATTTTGTTTCCTATTCCTGGCCGGACTGACAGGAAGTGCACACTGAGTGCTTACTTCCTGTCAGTCTAGCCGGGAACCATGCAGTACAAGCGATTCAGTTTCCTATTCCTGGATAGACTGACAGGAAGTGCACACTGAGTGCTCACTTCCTGTCAGTCCAGCCAGGAACCGTGTGGTACAGGCGATTCAGTTTCCTGTTCCTGGCCGGACTGACAGGAAGTGCACACTGAGTGTGCACTTCCTGTCAGTCTGGCCAGGAACCACACGGTACAGGCGTTTCAGTTTCCTGTTCCTGGCCGGAACTGACAGGAACTGAGTGCTCACTTCCTGTCAGTCCAGTTGGGAACAGGTAACTTCCCCTTCTCTGTGTAGCGTGGCCGAGCAGCTCCTCTTCCTTCCTCCTGTCCTGTTAATCCGGACTCCGGCTTTCTGTCAGTCTGGCCGGGAACAGGAAACGGAATCTTCTGCCGCTCGGTACGGACCCGGTAGGGGGGGTCAGGGGGAGTTAAAAAGAACATAGGGAGGGAGAGAGGGGGGCCCAGGGGGGAGTAAAAAGAACATAGGAATGGAGGGGGGCCCGGGGGGAGTAAAAAAACATGGGGGGAGTAAAAAAACATAGGGAGGGGGAGGGCACAGGGAGGGGGAGGGCAGAGTAAGAAGGATAAGCCTGTGTCCCTCTTACTCCCCCCTCCCCCTCCCTGTGTCCTTCTTACTCCCCCCTCCCCCTCCCTGTGTCCTTCTTACTCCCCTCCTCCCCCTCCCTATGTTCTTTTTACTCCCCCCCCCGTGTTTTTTTATTCCCCCTGTGTTTTTGGGGGGGCCTCCATGTCCATTTTGCTTGGGGCCCCCAAATTCCTTCAAACGGCCCTGATTGTCGTATGGACGCAAACTCAAGAGATGATAATTAAAAATAAAGATACTTGGTAGGATTGCCGTATGGACGCAAACTCAAGAGAGGAAAAGCAAAACTTGTCAAAGCTACACTTCCAAACAAGTTTACACATCAATCTGTCCAAAGATGTAGAAAAAAAATGAGGTTTGGGTTTACTGTTCAAAGTGTTCCGTGTATCTGGGGTCCAGGTCTCCATATATTCCTCCTGTATGTTGTTTATGAGCGCACCAACAGCTGTTACATAAATGAAGGAGATGTAAAAAGTTGTACGATTGCCAAAAACGTGATATAAATTCGTTCTTCGAGAAAACATCCCTCACGTTTATAGTGAATCCAAAGCCAATATTTCTTTTAGTTTTAAATAGAGATTACAATAGTTACCGAGGTTTTTTCAAGGCAAAGTGACAGTCTTTTCAAAGCCAACTTCCCCCACATGTATCTTCTTCTCACTGCTCTGTTCCTTCAAATGAAGATCCACGTTAGATGGTGTAGGAGCTTACATGGGGTTGATGATGTCCTCCTCTTGCGCCTCTAATGCCCCATACACACGGTCAGGCTTTAGTCCGACCAAACTCACATCAGGATTCCAAAGAAATCCCATCAGAGGAAAAGAGAACATGTTCTCTATGTAAATTCCAAAGGAATGCCTCGGATTATCTAATGGAAAACTCAGATGGGCATACACACGGTCGGAATTTCCGATGGAAAAAGTCAGTCAGACTTTTTCCATTGGAAATTCCGATCGTGTGTACGAGGCATTAGGCTCAAGAGTTTCATCTTGATGATGTCCTCCTCTTGTGTCCCTCAGGCTCAAGAATTGCAACTTGATGATGTACTCCTCTTGTGTCCCTCAGGCTCAAGAATTGCACCTTGATGATGTACTCCTCTTGTGTCCCTCAGGCTCAAGAATTGCACCTTGATGATGTACTCCTCTTGTGTCCCTCAGGCTCAAGAATTGCACCTTGATGATGTACTCCTCTTGTGTCCCTCAGGCTCAAGAATTGCACCTTGATGATGTACTCCTCTTGTGTCCCTCAGGCTCAAGAATTGCACCTTGATGATGTCCTCCTCTTGTGTCCCTCATTCTCAAGAATTGCACCTTGATGATGTCCTCCTCTTGTGTCCCTCAGGCTCAAGAATTGCACCTTGATGATGTCCTCCTCTTGTGTCCCTCAAGCTCAAGAATTGCACCTTGATGATGTCCTCCTCTTGTGTCCCTCATTCTCAAGAATTGCACCTTGATGATGTCCTCCTCTTGTGTCCCTCAGGCTCATGAATTGCACCTTGATGATGTACTCCTCTTGTGTCCCTCAGGCTCAAGAATTGCACCTTGATGATGTCCTCCTCTTGTGCCTCTCGGGTGCAGGAATTTCATCTTGATGATGTCCTCCTCTTGTGTCCTTCAGGCTCAAGAATTGCACCTTGATGATGTACTCCTCTTGTGTCCCTCAGGCTCAAGAATTGCACCTTGATGATGTCCTCCTCTTGTGTCCCTCGGGCTCAAGAATTGCACCTTGATGATGTACTCCTCTTGTGTCCCTCAGGCTCAAGAATTGCACCTTGATGATGTACTCCTCTTGTGTCCCTCAGGCTCAAGAATTGCACCTTGATGATGTACTCCTCTTGTGTCCCTCAAGCTCAAGAATTGCACCTTGATGATGTCCTCTTCTTGTGCCTCTCGGGTGCAGGAATTTCATCTTGATGATGTCCTCCACTTGCGTCTCTCAGCTCAAGAATTGAATCTCAATAATGTTCTCCTCTGACACCTGTTTAGAAGCAAGAATTTCATCTTGAAAAATGTGTATATCCAGGGCGCTCCAAGCATTTGAATCCTGACAGATAAAGTCTGTGTTGGAGAGGGTAGCAAATCTTCACACACTTTAGGCAGCACTCAGGGAGACAAGCAATCTCTAATGGAAACAGAAAAACAAACAAGGCGCCTCTAAGCGCAGAAGTATAAAACTTTTAATATCCCCTAAAGGGGTTAAAAAGACTTACAAGATGGTGGATGAAACAGGCATGTAGCAGGTAAGTGTGTCCAGAAGGTGATCCAGTGGAAGGGCAGTCCCAGTCTGTGATGGTAAAGCTTCCAGGGAAGTCCACGGGATAACAGCCAACTTGTGCTGTGAGTGTTCAGGGGGGTGGAACACAAACAGGAAGTGGACAGGAAGTGTGTCATAGAGGCGGGATGGGTTTCGGAACAGCTCATTGGTTCCTTCTTCAGCCAGTGACAATGGTTCCTTAAAAGCTAGACTAGCTCCATAAGAGCTACCCCCTGAACACTCACAGCACAAGTTGGCTGTTATCTCGTGGACTTCCTTTGTAAGAATTTCATCTTGATGATGTCCTCCTCTTGTGCCTCTCAGGTGCAAGAATTTAATCTTTATCATGTCCTCCTCTTGTGTCCCTCAAGCTCAAGAATTTCAGCTTGTTGATGTCCTCTTTTCATGGAAGCGGCCTTCAGCGATGAAAGTGCATCTTTGGAAGGCTTCGTCATAATATGCTAGTTTGCAGTGCATACTTCAATACGGACTTGCTGCAATTGTCCGTCAAACTTGTGAAGCCTGGCAAGCAGTGGTGGCTGGCTCTGTATATTTTGGGGGGCGGCAAACAAGACACCCGTCCATACCTCCCCTCTGGTCGGTCTCCACCACCACCAGACCTGTACTTACCCCATCTAGCAGCTTTGGCTCCTTCCTGCGTCTCCTCCAACTCCATGCCAGCAGCTTCGTCCTTGACAGCTTCCCACCTCCTTCCCTCAGCAGCCAATATGATTGCGTCCCCTCTCAGCCAATCGGGTCTTAAGACCTGCTTCCTGATTGGATGGCAGGAGAAGCAGGAATACAATTGCGAATATTAAACACCCACCCACCCCCCGGTTCGCTGGCCCACACTCTAGCCCACCAGGCCCCCTGTCAGCCCCGCACTTACCATGTGCAGGTCACGGTTGTGATGGTGGCTCCCCACCTCCGTCTCCACCATGTCACGGCCATCGCTTCTCCTCCCGGCCACTCAGCAGGCAGTGCTGGGCTGCGGGCTTAGCAGGGTTGCGGGCTCCTGCTGGCAGCGGCGTGCTTCGGCAGGCAGTGCCGGGCTGCAAGCTTTGCAGGGTTGCAGGCAGTGGCGTGGTTCGGCAGGCAGTGCCAGGTTGCATGCTTCACAGGTTTGCAAGCTCCTGCAGGCAGAAGCAGAGAGCGGCGTGCTTCAGCAGACAGTGCCGGGCTGCGGGCTTCGCAGGGTTGCAGGCTCCTTCAGGCAGCGGCGTGCTTCGGCAGGCAGTGCCGGGCTGCAAGCTTTGCAGGGTTGCAGGCAGTGGCGTGGTTCGGCAGGCAGTACCAGGTCGCATGCTTCACAGGTTTGCAAGCTCCTGCAGGCAGCAGCAGAGAGCGGCGTGCTTCAGCAGACAGTGCCGGGCTGCGGGCTTCGCAGGGTTGCAGGCTCCTGCAGGCAGCGGCGTGCTTCGGAGGGCAGCGTCGGGCTTTGAAAGGTTGCGGGCTCCTGCAGGCCCCGTCAGGCAGCAACGGGCTTTGGCGGGCATCGCCGGGCTGCAGACTTTGCAGGGTTGCGGACTCATGCATGGATAGGGAGGGTGGCGGAATGGATAGGGGGTCGGCGCCCGTGAGCCCACAAAAAGAATGTATGAAGGTAAAAAACCTTCAGCCCTACAACCACTTTAAGTAAACGGCGTATTATCGTTCTATTTTATGCTTTGTTTACGCTTTGTTTACGCTTTGTTTACGCCAGCCTTGAGGCAAGATTGTGTTCCTTGGAAAACAAATGCCCATAAGAGTGGGAGTTAGTAAGGCATTGAGTAGGAGTTGAGCATGCATTCAATTTCATCGCATTTGTTCATCTGTATAATAACACTGATTTATAATAACACGGCAAGGCACGTATGTTAACATGACCTTTGTACAATGAACATGTGACGTGTTTGCTTTGACAATTGTATCCATTTAAACACAATGAACTCGTCTCTGCCCAATGAATGGTTAAGAATCTCAGGGTTTCGGCTCCGTAGCGTCTCCTCACCGGCTGACAAATGATGACAGCCATTTTTCTTTTCTTTTTTTTTTTTGGCACACATTATAGCAAAACGATTGTGAATCCTGCGTATTGTCTGACCGTTCAACGGCTGCAATCTTCCGGCACAAAAGCGCGCCGCGAAATTAGAAAAATGACATTGCTTTTTTTTTTTCTTTTTTCCTGGGAAGTAAACGCAATTTTCCTGATCCGGTTAACAAGTCTTTTTCATAACGTCTTAATTAGTTTTTTCGCCGCCGTTAATGGCCATTTCTCTGCCGCCGCCGACTCCGTTACAATATTTTGACATGTGCGGCGATAGCAATTTTTTGCAAAGGACTTTTTTTTTTTTGCGTAGATGGAAGAATATTCTTCGGGGAAAAATTAGTTTAAAGCTCCATCTGCGGAAAATATTACAGCGTCACGAGCTGCTGTCCAAAATGAATACATTGGGCCAGATTCTCAGCGGCGTTACGACGGAGTATCTCAGATACCCCGTCGTATCGCAGTTTTTTTGTCTCGTATCTATGCGCGTGATGCTTAGCATCACTTTGGCATAGATACAGTACGCTTCTACATCCGACAAGTGTTATACCATTACACTGGCGGATCGTAGGTGTAATGACAACTCCGGCCACTAGGTGGCCTTTACGTTGTTTTCGCATTTGCATATGCAAATGAGACTAGTACGCCGATTCCCGATCGCTTTTACGCCGCCCCGTCGTCGCGTACGATGTTTTCGTTCGCGTAAGGTTACCCCAGCTTCTATGTGGAGTAACCTTACGAAGTTCCGTTGGATGACGTCGGGTCCCGTCAGATGCCATGTTAAGTATGGCGTCGGGTCAGCGTCGGCTTTTTCCGTCGCTTACGTCGTTTTACTAACTCGTTTGCGAATAGGGAGTTGCGTAAATGACGCTCACGTCGTTTTGACGTCGGTTTCAACTACGCTTTCTGACGTGAGCTGGAGCATGCGCACTGGGCTTTTTCCACGGCCGGCGCATGCGCTGTTCATTCGACGCGGGGGCGCGCTTAATTTAAATACAAGCCGCCCCATTTGAATTGCGCGGGTCTACGCTGCGCGATTTACGCGACGCAGGCGAAACCTACGGAGCAAGTGCTTTGAGATTAAAGCACTTGCTCTAGTACGATGCGGAGGCGTAGTGTAACTGGCTTACGCTACGCCACCGGAATTCTTAGAGAATCTGGCCCATTGTATCCGCTTAGCCACTTTCGTACCGTAGGACGTCATATGACGTCCTGGATGTCGGTGGGAGATATCTGAATGATGGGTGCAGCTACACAGGGCTGTCTTAATAAGAGGGCACACCTGGGCACTGCCCAGGGGCCCCAGCTGCATGGGGGGCCCCTGTACTTTCCCCAAAGCAGCTGGTCCTTAAACCCACGCTGACCCAAAATAGGGGGCCCCATGATGGCACTGAGAGTGATAGATACACAGGGGACTAGTCTGCCTCCTACCTACTTGATGTCTGTTTAACTGCACTGTCATCATTGTAGGGGCCCCAGAGCACTACTTTGCTCAGGGGCCCATGATGCTATTAAGATGGCCCTGCAGCTACAGGCATCGATCAGATATCCTCTTTTTTCAGGCGGCGATTCTGCGCACCATAAAAACGATCATAGCGGCGGGTTCCGCTGCTTGATCGTTCTTACAGACGGAGGGAGGGGACATCCTCACCTCCCGCCGCCATCCGGTGCTTCTCCGGGCTCTCCTGTGCCATCAGAGGCCCGGAGAACAAATCACCCGCCACCTAATGAAGAGCATCATTCAGATATCATTGTTTGCCGGCGGCGATTCTGCACACCATAAAAACGATCATAGCGGCGGGTTCCGCTGCTTGATCGTTCTTACAGGCGGAGGGAGGGGACATCCTCACCTCCCGCCGCTGTCCGGTGCTTCTCCGGGCTCTCCTGTGCCATCGGAGGCCCGGAGAACAAATCGCCCGCCACCTAATGAAGAGCATCATTCAGATATCATTGTTTGCCGGCGGCGATTCTGCACACCATAAGAACGATCATATCGGCGGTTCCGCCGCTTGATCGTTCTTACAGGCGGCGGGAGGGGACCATCCCCCCTCCCGCCGCCGTCCGGTGCTTCTCTGGGCTCTCGCATGCCATCGGAGGCCCGGAGAAGGAATCGTCCGCCGCCTAATGAAGAGCACAGAGATTTACGGTGACCAGATGGTCACCGGTCATCTCTATGACAGTCGGAGGCCCGGGCGCGACGTTGTGACGTCATAACCCGGAAGTAAACAAAGCCGCAATCGTGGCTGAAAGCATGAAATCGGTGATTTTTTTCCCCCGATCTCATGCTTTCCAGCCTGGAGGAGAGATGTGGGGGAGGGGGAAGGTCTTATTGACCATCTCTCTATAAAGAGGACCTTTCACACACTATTTTTATTACAAGGGATGTTTACATTCCTTGCAATAGGAATAAAAGTGATCAAAATTAAAAAATGTAAAAAAAAAAGTGTAAAAATAAAAAAAATTAAGTAAAATAAAAAAATATATAAAAAAAATATTAAAATGCCCCCTGTCTCCAGTAGCTCGGGTTTAGAAGAGAACGCGCATTTAAGTCCCACCCACATATATAAACGCTGTTCAAACCACACATGTGAGGTATCGTCGCGTGCCTTAGAGCGAGAGCAATAATTCTAGCACTAGACCTCCTCTGTTACTCTAAACTGGTAACCTGTAAAATAAAAATTTAAAGCGTCACCTATGGAGATTTTTAAGTACCAACGTTTGGCGCCATTCCATGAGTGTGCGCAATTTATAAAGGGTGACATGTTGTGAAACCGTTTTTTTACCAAGAAAAAAGGCGTTTGAAAATTGATTGCGCAAATACCGTGCGAGATAAAAAGTTGCAATGACCGCCATTTTATTCCCTAGGGTGTCTGCTAAAAAAAACATATATAGTGTTTGGGGGTTCTGCGTAATTTTCGAGCAAAAAAATAATGATTTTTACATGAAGTGCCGGAATAATGCACTCACAGAACAAGGGGCCCCCGAAAAACAAAGCGCGTCACTGTTACTTTGACCATGCGAATGTAATTCAAAGGGGTTGTGTGGGCAAAACTCAAAAACATAACCAAACGATACGATTAAAATTGATTATTGAAGCATATACTGCAGATGGCGGATCGAAAAACGAGATACCCCCCCCCCCCCAAGTGGGACTTTAATGGCAACAACAATGTGAGTAAAATATGATACAGTGGAACCTCGGTTTAAGAGTAACTTGGTTTGAGAGCAGGGGAGGCCTGGGGGGAAAGTTCAGTCAATTGGCCCATTGAACTGCCAAATAAGCTCACCATCCATGGCCCATCTGTTTTTTTCAATGCAGCCAACTCCAGTACCCATCAATCCAGCCTGATCACTGGGGCAGGTTACATGGGGGGTGGGGGGAGTCAGCTATGGGTGTCAGGGTCTATCACCACAGTGATCTCAGCAGGTCCTTGTACGCCATGGCCTCCTGGGGGGAGTAATGCTCCTGGTCCTGGGGTCAAGTTGCAGTCAGCACCAAGCCCTGCATCCCGACTCCCTGGCACACCCTGCTTTCAAGAATCCCGTCTACGGGAGTTGTAGTTTCCTCTGCGCTGCTCTGTTTTCCACCCACCGGGAGCTGGAGCGTGGACTACAACTCCCAGAATGCAGCAGCTAGTGGTCGGCCGCCGTGGCCATGCCCCCTGCCCAACTTCCTGGACCAGAAAATAAATAAAATGGTAGCGGGCAACGGCTGCCAGCCATAAGTCAGGGCGGCCTGGGAGGCAATTGCCACCCTGCCCCCACAGCCCAGCCCTCCCCGGTTAGGGGATTAGGGTTGGGGGTAGGGTTAGGGGTAGGGTTAGGGGTAGGGGTAGGAGTAGGGTTAGGGGTAGGGTCAGGGTTAGAGGGTTAGAGGGTTAGGGGGTTAGGGGTAGGGGTAGGGTTAGGGTTAGGGATTTAGGGTTTGGGGTTAGGGTTTCCCATTGAAGAATATGGCTAGGAATTGGAACAGGGACCTCCCTCAGGTCAATAAGACCCCATATCTCTCCTAACCTTAACCCTAAACCCTAACCCTAAACCCTAACCCTAAACCCTAACCCTACCCGTGCCCCTATCCCTACCCCTAACCTTCTAACTCTAACCCTGACCCTGACCCTACCCCTAATCCTACTCCTACCCCTAACCCTCTAACCCTCTAACCCTCTAACCCTATTCCCAACCCTAACCCTAACCCTACCCCTAACCCTAACCTTAACCCTCTAACCCTCTAACCCTAACCCTCTAACCCTATCCCCAACCCTAACCCTACCCCTACCCCTAACCCTCTAACCCTCTAACCCTAACCCTCTAACCCTCTAACCCTATCCCCAACCCTACCCCTAACCCTCTAACCCCAACCCTAACCCTCTAACCCTATCCCCAACCCTACCCCTAACCCTCTAAACCCAACCCTAACCCTCTAACCCTATCCCCAACCCTACCCCTAACCCTCTAAACCCAACCCTAACCCTCAAACACTCTAACCCTAACCCTAAAACTCAAACACTCTAACCCTGACCCTGACCCTACAATATTATTCAAGGAGATTTTCACCCTATCGTTTTCCAGTATTTTCATCTAAATAGCTCACCATCCAGTACCATAAAAAAAAAAATATTCTTTATTCTGTAAAATGGCACAGTAACTAAAGCCGTCTGAATTTTATCTTCACTTCCCCAACAACTAATATTTTTTTTCAGGCAGCAAAATTAACAAGGAGGGAAAACGAGGGCGTCGGAAATCAATGGCGAGCCGACAGAGAGCCGGAGCTTTTCTCGCGGACACCGAAAACTTCAACGTGCTGGAGAATTGCCCCCCCCCTCCCCCGCCCAATCAGATAAGTTGTCTCTCCCTTATCATCGCGAAGTCTTTGTTCTTCCAGGCGGGTTTGAAAAGTAATGGAAGACCTCGCGTCAACTTGTCTCAAAGTCGCTTTTTCTTAATTTCACATCAAAATTGAACGGCGCCATCTGGCAAGCCGGGACTTTTAGACAGAAAAATAGATGCCAAGGAGCCTTGTTTAAAGGCTGTTAACGGCTGGATGCTCTTCTTGACGTTGATGTTTCACTTTAAAATGCGCAGCGAAAGACGAGCCCGTCGCTTTCTAAGTGACAGTGATGGCCGGAGTGGGCGAGAAAGTTTTCAGCAAGTTCCTTCACAAGCTTTCTAAAGATGAGAAGCCATATATGGGGTGTGACAGACTCAACCGGGACAGGGGCTTTTGGAGGGGACTAAGGGCAAGCCTCCTACCCAGGGCTGTCTTAATGCATGGGCTCCACCCAGGGGCCCCAGGTGTATGGGGGCCCCATGATAATCTTGCATTACATCATACTTGCCAACTGTCCTGAATTTGCCGGGACAACCACGCATTCTACTAAGCTGACCCGGGATGGCCAGCGTCCCATAAACTGTATAGGATTCTTCCCGCCTGACTCCCCTATGTACTGTGGCCTGTGGCAATATTTGGGGCACCGTGGCAGCACTTGGGGCACAGTGGCAGAACTTGGGGCACAGTGGCAACATTTGGGGCACAGTGGCAGCACTTGGGGCACAGTGGCAACATTTTGGGCACAGTGGCAGCACTTAGGGCACAGTGGCAGCACTTGGGGCACAGTGGCAGCACTTGGGGCACAGTGGCAGCACTTGGTAAACAGTGGCAGCACTTGGTGAACAGTGGCAACATTTGGGGCACAGTGGCAATATTTGGGGCACAGTGGCAGCACTTGGGGCACAGTGGCAGCACCTGGGGCACAATGGCAACACTTGGGGCACAGTGGCAGCGGTTGGGGCACAGTGGCAGCACTTGGGGCACAGTGGCAGCACCTGGGGCACAATGGCAACACTTGGGGCACAGTGGCAGCGGTTGGGGCACAGTGGCAGCACTTGGGGCATAGTGGCAGCACTTGGGGCATAGTGGCGGTGGTGGGTGCAGGGCCGCCTGGCTCTTTGAGGGCACTGGCAGAGCAGGGTGGGTGCAGGAATGCTTGGCTCTTTGAGGGCACTGGCGGAGCGGGGTGGGTGCGGGGATGCCCTGCTCTTTGAGGGCACTGGCAGAGCGGGCTGGGTGCGGGGACGCCCGGCTCTTTGAGGGCACTGACGGAGCGGGGTGGGTGCGGGGACGCCTGGCTCTTTGAGGGCACTGACGGAGCGGGGTGGGTGCGGGGACGCCCGGCCCTTTGAGGGCACTGGCGGAGCGGGGTGGGTGCGGGGACGCCTGGCTCTTTGAGGGCACTGGCGGAGCGGGGTGGGTGCGGGGACGCCCGGCTCTTTGAGAGAACTGGCGGAGTGGGGTAAGTGTGGGGACGCCCGGCTCTTTGAGGGCACTGGCAGAGCGGGGTGGGTGCGGGGACGCTCGGCTCTTTGAGGGTACTGACGGAGCGGGGTACGTGCGGGGACGCCCGGCTCTTTGAGGGCACTGACGGAGCGGGGTGGGTGCGGGGACGCCCGGCTCTTTGAGGGCACTGACGGAGCAGGGTGGGTGCGGGGACGCCCGGCTCTTTGTAAATCTCCTCCGGTATCACTCGGCATGTAAACATCGTATCAGTCACTTTGCACAGATTGCCTTTCCGCTAAGTCATATTTCCTTCCATCCATCCAGGACAGGCGCGTGGAAGAGGTTACTCCTCCTGAAATGAACAGGATGCATCTGCATTAATGGCTTTTGTACCAAGGTGACCTTGGAGGAAACATTTGTTTCTCGAAATTTACATCTCACACTTCACTTATCCGGAGTCTATGTATCATCTGGAGGGGTCAACAACGCCGAGCAATCCTGCTGAGGTTCTCCCTGATTATTATGTTGTCTGAGTAATCCTACAAAGAAATTGCTTTGAACTTTGCATCCAATACATAGAGAGAGAGAGAGAGACAGAGAGAGAGAGAGAGCGCTCATCAATTTAACGAATGTCTTCTGTTCTGGTTTGAAGCTTCATTTAGATAAGAAGATAAAAACACAAATGGAAGTGATAACAATGTGTGTGTCCCGTGATTGGCCTAAAACATCACATCTCCATACTGACATGTACATGAACCTAATGAAATATATTTATACAATATACAGATCGTAACCCTCCACCTGACTGACCACCCTGAGCATAATACAATTCTACTACAACACCTCCAACATGGCCGACAACTAGATATAACCATAATACAATTCTAACATAACACCGCCAACATGGCCGACCAATGGATATGACCATAATACAAGTCTACTACAACACCTCCAACATGGCTGACCACGGGACATGACCATAATACAATTCTATCATAACACCGCCAACATGGCCGACCACTGGATATGACCATAATACAAGTCTACTACAACACCTCCAACATGGCCGACCACGGGACATGACCATAATACAATTCTATCATAACACCGCCAACATGGCCGACCGTGGGACATGACCAGTATACCATTCCATCACAACACCGCCAACATGGCCGACCACGGGACATGACCAGAATACCATTCTATCACAACACCTCCAACATGGCCAATCACCAGACACCATCATAATGCAATTCTACTTCAACACCTCCAACATGGCCGACCACTGGACATGATCATAATACAATTCTATCACAACACCTCCAACATGGCCGACAACTAGATATAACCATAATACAATTCTATCATAACACCGCCAACATGGCCGACCACTGGATATGACCATAATACAAGTCTACTACAACACCTCCAACATGGCTGACCATGGGACATGACCATAATACAATTCTATCATAACACCGCCAACATGGCCGACCACGGGACATGACCAGAATACCATTCCATCACAACACCGCCAACATGGCCGACCACGGGACATGACCAGAATACCATTCTATCACAACACCTCCAACATGGCCGATCACCAGACACCATCATAATGCAATTCTACTTCAACACCTCCAACATGGCCGACCACTGGACATGATCATAATACAATTCTATCACAACACCTCCAACATGGCCGACAACTAGATATAACCATAATACAATTCTATCATAACACCGCCAACATGGCCGACCACTGGATATGACCATAATACAAGTCTACTACAACACCTCCAACATGGCTGACCACGGGACATGACCATAATACAATTCTATCATAACACCGCCAACATGGCCGACCGTGGGACATGACCAGAATACCATTCCATCACAACACCGCCAACATGGCCGACCACGGGACATGACCAGAATACCATTCTATCACAACACCTCCAACATGGCCGATCACCAGACACCATCATAATGCAATTCTACTTCAACACCTCCAACATGGCCGACCACTGGACATGATCATAATACAATTCTATCACAACACCTCCAACATGGTCGACCATGGGACATGACCATAATACAATTCTATTACAACACCGCCAACATGGCCGACCACTGGACACGACCATAATACAATTCTATCACAACACCGCCAACATGGCCGACCACTGGACACCATCATAATACAATTCTACTACAACACCTCCAACATGGCCGACCACTGGACACCATCATAATACAATTCTACTACAACACCTCCAACATGGCCGACCACTGGACACCATCATAATAAAATTCTACTACAACACCTCCAACATGGCGACCACGGGACAAGACCATAATACAATTCTATCACAACACCTCCAACATGGCCGACAACTGGACATGACCATAATACAATTCTATTACAACACTACCAACATGGCCGACCACCGGACACCATCATAATACAATTCTATTACACTCTATACATAGAACACTTCACCCCCCAACATGACCCACCACCCACCGTCAAAAATGCCGGAAAAAAACACCTGTAAAATAGCAACGCCTAGATATGAACAGAGCCTAAACAAGGCTAATGGCCTTCCCTCTTTCCCCAAAATACAGTGTTGTCCTGGAAATGATCTCATTGGGCACTGAGCACTACCTTATGTGAAAAAATAGAACATGTCCTTTATTTAGAAATACCAGGCAAAGACTCTGACAGAACCGCAGAGGAGTGAAGCCAAAGTGAACATGATCACAATGGTGGAGGCCCAATATGGATGTCTTATCATGAGAACTGTTACTTTTTGCTGAATGATAAAAGTGATTGGTTTATTTTAGGGTACCATGTTTGCCATGTCTACAGGTCCCTTAGATGTTAAAAGTCATCATTGCTCTTCATCATATTGTGACAGGGTACACGATTGTATGTACACCAGTGAGAGGCTGGAAAGGTCAGTTTTCCCTGCCCTGGAAGGGGTTAAGCCTGGCCAACAGGTAAACCTCCTCTCTTCCCCCTATTAATTAACAGTCACCTGGTAGGGAAATGGGAAGTGAGAGCTCAGTGTGAGAGGTATGCTGAGCTGGACGGACAGGTTGGAAACTGTCTGCATGGAAGGAACAAGGTCTGTCATAGATTTGTTTATTTTGGACTGATATTCTGTTTGTTTTGTACTGGAGGCCGGAATAGCCCCTCCGGTACAGTGTAGTGAGGGACACTACTGTCAGTTAACCTCCTAAATTGGAGTAGGCCGTTTTGTTTTTGTATTATTTATTTTTGAGTGCAATAAAGCCATATTTATTGCTTAAGATCAGCGACTTTGCTGCATGACATTATCGCTATTTCTACGACTTTGTCACAATATATATACCTTTCAATATGGCCAGACCTTTGAGTTAGGATCATGGACCTTGGAACTTTTTGACGTGGTCAGTCTATTGGGTTATGATCATGGACCTTGGATCTTTTTGACATGGCCAGTCCATTGAGTTAGGATCATGGACCTTGGATCTTTTTGATGTGGCCAGTCCATTGGGTTATGAGCATGGACCTTGGATCTTTTTGATGTGGCCAGTCCATTGGGTTATGATCACTGACCTTGGATCTTTTTGATGTGGCCAGTCCATTGGGTTATGAGCATGGACCTTGGATGTTTTTGATGTGGCCAGTCCATTGGGTTATGATCACTGACCTTGGATCTTTTTGATGTGGCCAGTCCATTGGGTTATGAGCATGGACCTTGGATGTTTTTGATGTGGCCAGTCCATTGGATTATAATCATGGACCTTGGATGTTTTTGACGTGGCCAGTCCATTGGGTTATGATCATGGACCTTGGATGTTTTTGATGTGGCCAGTCCATTGAGTTATGATCATGGACCTTGGATTTTTTTTATGTGGCCAGTCCGTTGGGTTATAATCATGGACCTTAGATTTTTTTTTTATGTGGCCAGTCCGTTGGGTTATAATCATGGACCTTAGATTTTTTTTTTATGTGGCCAGTCCGTTGGGTTATAATTATGGACCTTGGAAGTTTTTGACATGGCCAGTCCATTGGGTTATGATCATGGACCTTGGACGTTTTTGATGTGGTCAGTCCATTGGGTTATGATCATGGACCTTGGAAGTTTTTGATGTGGCCAGGTCATTGGGTTATAATCATGGACCTTGGATGTTTTTGATGTGGCCAGTCCATTAGGTTATAATCATGGACCTTGGATGTTTTTGATGTGGCCAGTCCATTGGGTTATGATCATGTTTTTTTTTTTTTTTTTTTTTTTTTTAAGATACAGTATCTCCAAAAAGTGAATACACCCCTCAAATTTTTGTAAATATTTTCTTCTATCTTTTCAGGTGACAACACTGAAGAAATGTAGTGAGTGTAAAGCTTGTATAACAGTGTACATGTGCTGTCCCCTCAAATTAATAATAATACGCTGTAGCTCTGCCTTACGTGTTTCGTCAGGAAGATGTCATCAGAAGCAGCCCTAGCTTTGTGCTCTGGTGCACAGTCATGTAGGAACAGGAAGGGGCTGTTCCCACAAAGATGGGAGCATGAAATAGTCCAAAATATCTTGGTATGTTGACACCTAAAGAGTTCTCCTCACTGGAACTAAGGGGCCAAGCCCAACTTCTGAAAAACAACCCCACACCATAATTCCCCGCTCCACCAAATGATTTGGATATACACAATATTGGCGCAAACAGGAACCTACTGTCATTTAGACCGTCCTCAGTGCAAAGTCCTATAAGCTGTAACAAGCTTGATGGCGAGTCCCAGTTTTTTGGATGAGAGGCAGCCTTGTGTGGGGAGCCGAAGCAATGCTCCAATAAACATGTAAGAAGCAAACAAAAGGACAGGCGCCAATAAATAAACTGCTGAACTTTTAATGAAAAAATAACACAAAAGCACTCACATGGTAAATGAAGTTCACAGGCATAGAGTAAAATGAGGGTCTGCATGAATCGTCACGCCAGCCGAGGGTGAGTAGCGTCTCAGAGGAAACATCCAGCTAACATCTGCTGTGCGGGGGAAGCAATACCAGCAACGATGAGCCCGGAGGTGTCCCGATGTTAATATGTCAGCAAGAGGAGCTGGAACGCATTCTGGAGCACAAACTGAGAAGCTATGGTTGCGGCTTGGCGAAGGGGGATGACGTCATCACGCAATACCTCAAGGATGCGACGCGTTTCCGTGCAATTGCCGTGTGATCTATGCAGACCCTCATTTTACTCTATGCCTGTGAACTTCATTTACCATGTGAGTGCTTTTGTGTTATTTTTTCATTAAAAGTTCAGCAGTTTATTTATTGGCGCCTGTCCTTTTGTTTGCACCAAATGATTTGGGACCAGTGCACAAAGCAAGGTCCATAAAGACATGGATGAGCGAGTTTGGGGCCTGCACCTCAACACCTTTGGGATGAATTAGAGCAGAGACTGCGAGCCAGGCCTTCCCGACCAACATCAGTGCCTGACCTCACAAATGGGCTTCTGGATGAATGGTCAAACATTCCTGTAACGGTATGGACCGTAGGACACAGAGGCTCTTGAAGGATGTGGGGTACTTCTGTTTCAGCTTCACCAATGACTATGGGGTGGAGAAACTGGCCTACACAGATTCCTGACCTCAACCCGATAGAACACCTTTGGGATGAATTAAGAATGGAGACTACAAGCCAGACCTTCTCATCCAACGTCAGTGCCTGACCTCACAAATGTTCTTGTGGAAGAATAGTCAAACATTCCCATAAACACCCTCCTAAACCTTGTGGACGGCCTTCCCAGAAGTGTTGAAGCTGTTATAGCTGCAAAGGGCGGGGCCAAGTCAATGTTGAACCCTCCGGATTAAGACTGGGATGCCATTAAAGTTCATGGGCGTGGAAGGGCCGGCGTCCCAATACTTTTGACAATATAGTGTAGGTAAAAGGATATGTACTCAGAGTTGAGCAGTGTACGCTCGAGCCTACTAACACCACTTCAGTAACTGGTACCTCGCAAATCTTGATGACATTTTCTTTCTATAGTAATAATTGTGTGTATTGAAAGGATATCACTTCTCTCAGCTGTAAAAACCTTGACAACGCTGTTAACATCCATGGATACATTTATGAATAAAGCTGACTTGTTAGGAGAACACCGTTGAGGGTCCTTTGCTGTCTTTCTGTTCATTGGTCCCTTTATATGATTTTAGTTGTGTGTTAGAGGTAATTATTCGAGATTAGAAGTAGCTTTTACTGGGTTTTCACTGACATGTCAATAAACATGCCGCCACTTATGTTCCACCTGATAAAATACTTTTTGGTTCTTCTCTGTCCCCCGTTGACTTTCTTTTTATTTCAATAAAGCTGTTATCGCTGAAGACTGCGTTGGTTAAGAGCGCGTTGGTTTGACCGATGTCAGACTATTGTTAATGGGTGGCAAATGACCCTCTTCAGCGGTTAAGCAATGTCCCTCTGTCCTCCTCATTTGTCCCTCATTTTGGTCTGAGCTTTATAGATGTATATAAAATGCACGTTTTATCTATCAAAAAGTTTTAGGAGAATTTTATGGGATTTTTGAGGTGCAAAATGTGGTACAGTGATCTCAAGGAATAGTGTAAAAAAAAAAAGTTTTTTTAAAGACAAGCCCCATACACACTATCAGTTTTCTTGATGGTTTTCTCATCAGGTTTACCAAAACCATGTAGTGCAAGGGCCGGCCTGATTGCATACAAATTGAAACTCTTGAGGTTTGACCTCCATATTAGATGGTTTTGGTAAACCCAAAGAGAAAACCGTCAGGAAAACTGATAGTGTGTATGGGGCTACAGAAGAAAAAATTGTTAAAAAAAAAAAAAACAATTATGGCAAATACGTTTCAACACAATTTTATGGATACAGCACTTTGAAATGGAATTCCCAACATGTTTCGTCCATGTTCTTCAGGGGACGCTGTCCATTAGAGGTACAAGCCTTGCAGATCTCTTGTACTATGATCAATCCACTATATGGGTCAAGATTTGTGCCAGCGTCAAGGAAACCAAAAGCTACAGGTAACCATAGGGGGCATTCAGGGATCGGAAAACTATGTTTTGCAGTGAACTCGATACTAGTGTTGAGCAGAATATGCCATATTCGAATTCGTGATATATCTCGAATATATAGTCGAATATTCGACATATATTCGCTAAATACGAATATTCGTGATATTTTTTGGAAATTAAATGATTGCGAATTTTCGCGAATTTTTGCGAATGCGAATTGCGAATTGCGAATGCGAATATTCAAGAAATGCGGAATGGAGCACTCTGATTGGCTCAGAATATTCGTGATATATTACAATATAAAATAATTGCGAATATTCGAGAAATGCGGAATGGAGCACTCTGATTGGCTCAGAATATTCGTGATATATTACAATATAAAATAATTGCGAATATTCGAGAAATGCGGAATGGAGCACTCTGATTGGCTCAGAATATTCGTGATATATTACAATACACAATAATTGCGAATATTCGAGAAATGCGGAAGGAGCACTCTGATTGGCTCAGAATATTCGTGATATATTACAATACACAATAATTGCGAATATTCGAGAAATGCGGAAGGAGCACTCTGATTGGCTCAGAATATTCGTGATATATTACAATACACAAAAATTGCGAATATTCGGCAAATGCGGAAGGAGCACTCTGATTGGCTCAGAATATTCGTGATATATTACAATATAAAATAATTGCGAAATTTCGAGAAATGCGGAATGGAGCACTCTGATTGGCTCAGAATATTCGTGATATATTACAATATAAAATAATCGCGCGATATCGCTATTACCGAATAATCGCATTGCGATTTTTCGGCAATATAAAATGAGCGCTGCAGCTACTCGGCCCAAGGTCTCTAATCATACCAGCAATGCTTTTAGACGTCGATGGGGATCTCTAGGATGTGATCTGTTCTAAAAAAAAAATTAAAACATTCGAATATTCGAAATAGCGAATATTCGCCGCGATATTCGCGTTATTCGCGAATACTCGAATATGCAATATTCGTAGCGAATATTCGCAATGCGAATATTCGTGAGCAACACTACTCGATACCCAGGGACATAGACTGTCTACGCAGCAGGATACTTGTCTCTAGAGCTGGCGTCCTGCAGTAGGATATGTGTCCCTGTGGTTCCACAATCTTGTTTTTGTTTTTTTTTATTCTCCTTTAAGTGGCAGGGGGGTGTGTCCTATGCCTGCATACTTTTGCTGATAGGTGTCCCTCATTCCCATCTCAAAAGTTTGAGAGGTATGTTAGAATCAAGGACCTTGATTACTCTTCACAAGATATATACCTTCCGATATGGCTAGACCATTGGGTTAGAATCAAGGGCGTTATTTGCTCTTCACAAGATATACCTTCCACCATTGCCAAACCATTGGATTAGGATCAAGGATCCCGATTGCTCTTCATAAGGTATACACCTTCCAATATGGCCAGACCATTGGGTTAGGAACAGGATCTCTGATTGCTTTTTATAATATATATATATCATCTAATGTGGCCACACCATTGGGTTGTTTTAAGGACCCTAATTGCTCTTCATAAGATATACACCTTACAATACGGCCAGATCATTGGGTTAATATCAAGAACCTTGAATGCTCTTCAAAGGATTTATACGTTTCAATGTGGCCAGACCATTGGGTTAGGATTGAGGATCTTGATTGCTCTTCATACGATATACACCTTACAATAGGGACAGATGCTCTTGCTTTTTTATAAGAGATTCCGTATTCTTTCCAATATGGCTAGACCATTGGGTTAGGTTCAAGGACCTTGATTACTCTTCATCAGATGCTTTATTACACTCCAATATGGCCAGACCATTGGGTTAGTGTCAAAGACCTTGAATGCTCTTCATAAGATATTTACCTTTCAATACGACTAGACTATTGGGCTAGGATAAAGGTCTCTGATAGCTCTTCATAAGATATACTATGGCCAGACCACTGGTTTAGGATTCTGGACCTTGACTGCTTTTTTAGGATGTATACCTTCCAATATGGCCAGACCATTGAGTTAGGATCAAGGACCCTGGTTGCTCTTTGAAAGATCCATACTGAATGTTCCAATATGACCAGTTGCATTCGTTAGGATCATGAGATTTAATTCTTCTGACATAACAAGACCATTGGGTTAGTGTCAAGGACCTTGATTACTCTTAATCAGATACTTTATTACACTCCAATATGGCCAGACCGTTGGGTTAGTGTCAAGGACCTTGAATGCTCTTCTCAAGATATTTACCTTTCAATATGACCGGACTATTGGGCTAGGATAAAGGTCTCTGATTGCTCTTCATAAGCTATACTATGGCCAGACCACTGGTTTAGAAACATGGACCTGGACTGCTCTTTTAGGATATATACCTTCCAAAATGGCCAGACCTTTGAGTTAGGATTGAGGACCATGGTTGCTCTTCGAAAGATCCATACTATTTGATCCAATAGGACCAATTGGATGCGTTAGAATCATGAGCTTTAATTCTTCTGACATAACACGACCATTAGGTTAGTGTCAAGGACCTTGAATGCTGTTCTCAAGATATTTACCCTTCAATATGACTAGACTATTGGTCTAGGGTCCAGGATCTTGATTGCTCTTCGTATGATTTATACCTTACAATAGGGACAGATGATAATGATTTGTATAAGAGATCCAGTATACTTTCCAAGATGGCTAGACCATTGGGTTAGGATCAAGGACCTTGATTACTCTTCATCAGATACTTTATTACACTCCAATATAGCCAGACCATTGGGTTAGTGTCCAGACCATTGAGTTAGGATCAAGGACCCTGGTTGCTCTTCTAAAGATCCATACTGAATGTTCCAATATGACCAGTTGGATGCGTTAGAATGATGAGACCATTGGGTTAGGATCAAGAACATTGGGTTAGGATCAAGGACCTTGATTACTCTTCATCAGATACTTTATTACACTCCAATATGGCCAGACCATTAGGTTAGTGTCAAGGACCTTGAATGCTCTTCTCAAGATATTTACCTTTCAATATGACCAGACTATTGGGCTAGGATAAAGGTCTCTGATATACTATGGCCAGGCCACTGGTTTAGAAACATGGACCTGGACTTCTCTTTTAGGATATATACCTTCCAATATGGCCAGACCATTGAGTTAGGATGGAGGACCCTGGTTGCTCTTCGAAAAATACATACTGTATGTTCCAATATGACCAGTTGTATTCGTTAGGATCATGAGCTTTAATTCTTCTGACAGAACAAGACCATTGGGTTAGGATCAAGGACCTTGATTACTCTTCATCAGATACTTTATTACACTCCAATATGGCCAGACCAAAACCGTTGGGTTAGGGTCAAGGACCTTCCAATTTGGCCAGACCATTGTGTTAGGATCAAGGACCCTGGTTGCTCTTCGAAACATCCATACTGAATGTTCCAATATGACCAGTTGGAAGTGTTAGGATGATGAGACCATTGGGTTAGGATCAAGGACATTGGGTTAGGATCAAGGACCTTGATTACTCTTCATCAGATACTTTATTACACTCCAATATGGCCAGACCATTAGGTTAGTGTCAAGGATCTTGATTACTCTTCATCAGATACTTTATTACACTCCAATATGGCCAGACCGTTGGGTTAGTGTCAAGGACCTTGAATGCTCTTCTCAAGATATTTACCTTTCAATATGACCAGACTATTGGGCTAGGATAAAGGTCTCTGATCGCTCTTCATATGATATACTATGGCCAGGCCACTGGTTTAGAAACATGAACCTGGACTTCTCTTTTGGATATATACATTCCAATATGGCCAGACCATTGAGTTAGGATGGAGGACCCTGGTTGCTCTTCGAAAAATACATACTGTATGTTCCAATATGACCAGTTGTATTCGTTAGGATCATGAGCTTTAATTCTTCTCACAGAACAAGACCATTGGGTTAGGATTAAGGACCTTGATTACTCTTCATAAGATACTTTATTACACTCCAATATGGCCAGACCAAAACCGTTGGGTTAGGGTCAAAACCGTTGGGTTAGGGTTAAGGACCTTCCAATTTGGCCAGACCAGTTAGGATGGAGGACCCTGGTTGCTCTTCGAAAGATACATAGTGTATGTTCCAATATGACCAGTTGGATGCAGTAGGATCATAACCTTTATTTCTTCTTGCCTAACAAGGCTGTTGGGTTAGGGTCAAGGACCTTCCAATATGGCAAGACCAATGAGTTGGGATCAAGAACTGTATATCTACATTTTACTAAAGCTTCTTAAAAAAAAGCACACGTCGTAGTGGTATATTTTCCTTTTCAGCCTTATGTTTAATATTTCTGCTTCTGAAATTTACTTTTTTATCAGTTCCAGTTCTTAGAGGGTGTGATATATATATATTTTTTCTCATCCCATGCAGTCGGTTACGAATACTTCAGACAAAATGAAAGCCGGTATAGAGTAGAAGAAAAGTTTGCTGTGTCTTTGAACTAAATCTTTTGCCTCGGGGAGTAATAAAACTGGAAGCAAAAATATATTAGGAAATCTGTACATGGAGAGGTAGCAGTTGTCAAAGGCTTGTCGAAAGGCTTGTAGACCATTTTACCCTTCCAGAGACCAAAGATATTTTTTATTTTAATTCCTTTTTCTATCACAGCAATGATAGTTGACTATTTGCAGGGGATGAAAGCAGAATCTTGGCATCCTGCAAGGTTTCCGATAACTCGGAAGAAGTAACAGTTGTTTGTCCTGTGCTGCGTTGACTTGATACGCATAAAACCTAAGAGTGATATATTATTAGCACCTTAAGCTTGGAGATATATAGAGGCGGTTCCTGTTGACCCCTCCTTCAGGAAATGAGATTAAAGGGGTTGTTAAGGTTTGTGTTTTTTCACCTTCATGCATCCTGTGCATGAGGGTGAAAAAACACCTGGCTGTCACCGGCCCACCAGCCTCCCGTTCACCTGCTCTGTGCATCGACAGCATCCTCTTCTCCACAGAGTCTCGGCGTTGATTGGATAGATTGATAGCAGCGCAGCCATTGGCTCCCGCTGCTGTCAATCATATCCAATGATGCAGCCGCCAGGGGGGGGGCGGGACCGAGTCATACACTCTGTGTCTATGGACGAAGAGTGTCCATAGAGTGTCCGTAGACGAAGAGTGCCCACAAGGTAACCCCTTTGGCAGAAAGCTTCCAAGAGGCAGTTAGCTATTGCGCTGAGGATCCGCGAGAGCCGCCGTGGGACCCCAGACTGGTGCTTAAAGAAAACTGACACTGTAATTAAAGCAGAGTTTCACCATTTTTTTTTTTTAAGTCAGCAGCTTCAAATACTGCAGTTGCTGAATTCTAAAATAAGGACACTTACCTGTCCAGGATGTTGGCACCCCGAGGCCGATCTGTTCCTCAGGCTATCGAATGATGCCGCCGCCATCTTCGGTAAGGGAATCAGGAAGTGAAGCCCCTGACTTTGTTGGGGTAGGTGGTACACTTTGGTGGGGGTGGGTCAGCCACGCCTCGTGACCTTTGACCTCTGGGAACCCGCCTTCTGACCTATGACCTCTGGGGGAGGTCCCTGTTTCAATTCCTGAGTCCTAGCCTTATTCTTCAAGGGAAAGCCCTAACCCTATTTCCTAATCCTAACCCCTAACCCTAAGGCCGCGTACACACGAGCAGACAGATTTGTTCAAATCGGTCGGGCCGACCGATTTGAACAAATCTGTCTGCTGGGGACATATTGGTTTGATCGTGTACACACAATCAAACCAAAATCCCCGCCGCCAGACGGTGCGGTGATGTGGCGGTGACGTTGATGCCGCCACGTCACCGCACCAGGAAGTAAAACACTTCCGCGCATGCGTCGAAACCATTTGGCGCGTGTGCGAGAAGACATGTCTGCTGGTTAGCGTACTAACCATGCTTTGAAATCTGTCGGGTGGCCAAATCCGTCGGCTCGCCCGTACACACGGTCGAATCTGTCTGCTGGGACGTTTCCAGCAGATAGATTTGATCGTGTGTACGCGGCCTTAGTCTCAACCCTAAGTCTCAACCCTAACCCTATCCCTAATCCAAATGGTCCCTGCTGTCTTCTGGGACCTGTGTGTCTCCCAAAAGAGAGTGGGGGGGGACGGAGGAGGCGCCGGACGTGGCGTAGATAGCCGCAGATAATGCAGCTATCTATGTCCGGAAGTGGGTGCAAATACCTGTATTAGACAGGTATCTGCTCCCCCATCCTTCCTGAAAGGTGCCAAATGTAACACCGGAGGGAGGGAGGCTTCCGAATAGCGGAAGTTCCATTTTTGGGTGGAACTCCGCTTTAATGCGCCCGGTGCCCGAAAAATGGGTCGCACGTATGAATAGGTGGTGGCCATGGATAGTTTCTTGCTATGCAGGAATCTATCCATTGCATATTGGGGGTGGCGTGGAGAAAGGGGGCGGCACCAAGGGGCCCCTAATGGACAGGCCGCCACTGGGTGGTTCTCTGCTGTTTGAGGGGAAGTAGCATGAAGTCAGCTAACCAGCGATCATTTTGAAACCCCTGGCAAGGATGACTGTGCCCTACAGGCCCCGTTTGTTGGCTGCCAGAACCGAGTGCTTAACGATTGTATCAAGTCTCTTGATTTGTCTCAGCTGCCACAATCAACGTTCTTACCGTCACCGCGTGATAAATAATCTATCCCAGCACGGTCCTGATACACGTACGCCGCAGACCAATCTCCGCGTACCGCACTTCATCACATGAGTCCATCTATAAATATGTTTTGTTTATTATATAAATATATCTGATACAATTAATCATCGGAAGAGCCTCTTCTGCCGTACCTGCCTCAGTCAGTCACCGTACGAGGCTCATGCTAATTAGACTCGTCCTGCAACACAAGGAACGGTAAAAATACATAAATCAACTTAATGGTTGATACGCGGGAGTCCGCAGAATCCTCACCGTATTTCTTTGTCAACGGGAATCATCCATCATCTGTGTGCTAGAGAAGTCTATAACGGCATCCGGTTTATTATGAAATACATTACAAAGATATCATTTGGGCCATTCCTTCTTTTGGTAGTATGGCATCGGGGAAGCTAACCCCAAAAAAAAAGACCTATCAGTGGCGTAGCGTGGGTTGTCGCCGCCCGGGGTAAGGCAAGTCATTTGCGCCCCCGTAACCTATGCAGCCCTTGAGTCACTATTCCCTAGTAAGTGGTGGGCACTGGGCACTGCAGTGTCTTTTTTTAAGGGCCTCCTACATCGGTGGTCAATGCCAGTGTTTTCTAACCACTAATCCCAACTAGTGGTTAGTGCCTCTGTTTTAACCCCCCCCCCCCCCCGCACTGGTCATGAGTGCCAGTGTTTTGTTTTTTTAACCCTCCCCCCGCCATCTTGCACTAGTGGTCAGTGCCTTTGTTTTTTAACCCCCCTCCGACACTGGTCCTTAGTGCCAATGCCGCCCCCCCCCGCCATTTTGCACTAGAGGTCAGTGCTATTGTTTTTTAACCTCCACAATGGTGACTGTTGCCAATGTGTTTCTCCATGTTGCCCCATGTCTTCACCAAGGATTGTTATATGGAAATCAGAAATGTTGTACCAAGGGGCAGCACTGAGCTGTTTTGGGCAATTTGAAGTGCTCTTTGATGCTTTTTTTTTTGTCAGCACTAGTTTAATGTAAGCAACAGGTGCCGTTACCCTGGAAAGATATCACACATATTTGACATCTCCTCTCTGGCATGAATATAGTTAGCTGTAACACCCTCAAGTGTTCTTTTGACCAGTGTGCCATTTCATGGGGTATTACAGATGTCTAGGTACTACTACACCCAGTGTACCATTTAATGGGGCATTCCCGATATCTAGGTATTACTACACATAGTGTGCTATTTCATGGGGCATTCCAGATATCTAGGTTCTACTACGCCCAGTGTGCCATGGCATGGGGCATTCCAGATACTACTACACCCAGTGTGCCATGGCATGGGGCATTCCAGATACTACAACTGCCAGTGTGCCATGTTATGAGGCTTACCAGATATCTAGGTGGAGCACCAATATTTAAAAAGGGCCCAAAATACATCCCTAGGAATTACAGACCAGTCAGCCTAACAGCAAAAGTATGTAAGCTCTTGAAGGGGATGATAAGGGACTTAATACAAGATTTTAGTAATGAGAACGATATCATTAGCAGTAATCGGCATGTAGTTGTCCGGCTGCCATGGGAGAGACCTGTCAAAGTGGGCCAGTCTGGATGAAGTCCAGGGCCAAATTTTTGTCCCAGTCCATCCCTGCAAGCTGCTGCTAACAAAGCAAACAGAATAACGGCATTAAAAAGGGTATCAACTCCAGAGATAACACAATAATTCTCCCGCTCTACAAGACTCTGGTCCGGCCGCACCTGGAGTATGCCATCCAGTTCTGGGCACCAGTCCTCAGAAAGTACAAACAAAGGACAACAAAGCTAATAAAGGGTCTGGAGGATAGTAGTTATGAGGAAAGGTTGTGAGCCCTGAATTTATGCCGCGTACACACGATCACTTTTTGTGATGAAAAAAAAAACGTCATTTTATCTGACGAAACAAAACGACGTTTTTCAAACTTCATTTTCAAAAACGACATTGCATACACACCATCGTTTTTCCACAATGCTCTTGCAAAGCGCGGTGACGTAAGACACTTTCGACGGCACTCTGTTCCATTGAAGCTCCCGTCTCATAACTTGCTTCTAAGCATGCGCGGGTTGAAAAACGTCGTTTTAAACAACGTTTTGCCCACACACGGTCACTTTTTATGACACAAAAAACGACATTTTGAAAAACGACACAAAAAATTCAAGCATGTTGGAATTTTTTTTTTGGTCGTTTTTTTGAAGACATAAAACAACGTTTTGCCCACACACGGTGATTTTAACTACTTTAGCCCCGGACCATATTGCTGTCCAAAGACCAGAGCACTTTTTGTGATTCGGCACTGCGTCGCTTTAACTGACAATTGCGCGGTCGTGCGACGTGGCTCCCAAACAAAATTGGCGTCCTTTTTTTCCCACAAATAGAGCTTTCTTTTGGTGGTATTTGATCATCTCTGCGGTTTTTATTTTTTGGGCTATAAACAAAAATAGAGCGACTATTTTGAAAAAAAAATTCAATATTTTTTACATTTTGCTATAATAAAAATCCCAAAAAAGATATAAAAAAACATTTTTTTCCCTCAGTTTAGGCCGATACGTATTCTTCTACATATTTTTCGTTAAAAAAAATCGCAATTGGCGTTTATTAATTGGTTTGCGCAAAATTTATAGCGTTTACAAAAAAGGGGGTCGTTTTATGGCATTTTTATTACTATTTTTTTTTACTGGTAATGGCGGCGATCAGCGTTTTTTTTTCGGTACTGCGATATTATGGCGGACACATCGGACACTTTTGACACATTTTTGGGACCATTGGCATTTTTAGAGCGATCAATGCTATAAAAATGCATTGTATTACTATAAAAATGCCATTGGCAGTGAAGGGGTTAACACTAGGGGGCGGGGAAGGGGTTAAGTGTGGTCCTGGTGTGTTCTAACTGTATGGGGGGGGGGGGGGTGGCCTCACTAGGGGAAATCATTGATCTTCTGTCCATACATTGATCTTCTGTCCATACATCCCGGGACTCGCGGGACGCGCGCGCTACAAGCTGCTAAAGGGAGGACGTAGAGCTACGTGCTCCCGCGTAGCAGTGCCACCGTCCCGCAATAATATGACGGCGGGCGGTCGGCAATCAGTTAAATGACGTTTTTTAAAACGTCGTTTTTTTTTCATCACAAAAAGTGATCGTGTGTACGCGGCATTATTCTCTCTGGGGAAGAGACGCTTGAGAGGGGAGATGATTTCAATGTACAAATACCGTACCGGTGACCCCACAATAGGGAGAAAACTTTTTTGCGGAAATGTGCTTTTGGTTAATTTCGGATATTTCCGAATTAACCAATTTGTTGAAATTCGTTATAAAAAAACAATTCGGACTGAAACAAATTGCACATGTCTACTACCCACCACATTCCTGGAACCTACCCACATCCAGAAACAGGAAGTGAAGGGAAATCTCCCCGAGAGTTCTAACCCCCCTCCCTACTCGCTCTAAATGTAAAAAAGAACAAGTTTTACCTTTTCGGAATATAAAATCTGACTTTTTCGTCTTGAACATACCTATAATAAGAAGAATTAATCACCAGAATTACGGAGGCCATTTTTAGCCTTTTGTACTCTTTGGCATTTCATTTTTTTTTTTTTTTTTGAATGCCATTAGTATTTATTCTCACCGGGAAGACCGGCGAACTTTCCTAATCAGTGTGCCAGAAGTTCTATCAAAGCTTTTCTTAAATAGCACTAAGTACTGTAATATTGTATTTGATGGTGTCGGCAAAGACGTCCGGAGGAGGGGCGCTCTGCAGTGAGGTTTTTTTTTTTTTTGTTCTTTTGGATGGTAATGAATTACTTATGACTTCATGTTGTCACAATCTTTCTTTTCCCTGGTTGAATAGCGCCGTGTTGATCTTCAGAATCCTGACAAGCTGACATTTGTGTCTTTCCCCGCTACATTTTCACCGCGATCGCCTCTGACGTCCCCCGATGTTTAACTACATCCCTTAAAATATCACCGAAATTATTCTCTAGAAGTAAAAAAAAGACTTAAAGAAGATTAAAGAGAGCTTCGCGGTTCAAAGTGGGCAGAATAAAACGGAACAATGTCGCTTAATTGATAATTTTTTTTTTTTTTAGACGTCGTTAAGTCTTTGTGGGAGGTTTCTCTTCTAGGCAAGTTCATTTGTTCTTCTTCTTCTCGGAGAAGTTTCAAAGAGTTGAAGGTTGAGCCGTTCAGAGATTAAAAGCTGGACTGCTCAAAGATTTAAAGTGTTTTTATGTCTGTTTTGTAGCTTTTGAAGAAGGGAGAGATCTTTAAAGCTCCTGAAACACGTTCAATGCTCTGCGTTGCGACTTTGCGAAGAAATACCGTATTTATCGGCGTATAACACGCACCAGCGTATAACACGCGCACCATAATTATAAGAGGGAAGTTTCAGGGAAAAAACATATATTTTAAATAAACAACTTTGAAGCAAATCAAGGGTCAGTTCCCATGAATGTCCCCAATGCAGCCTGATCAATGTCCCCAATGAAGCCTGATCAATGTCCCCAATTCAGCCTGATCAATGTCCCCAATGCAGCCCATCAATGCATCAATGCAGCCCATCAATAAAGCCTGATCAATGTCCTCAAGGCAGCCTGATCAATGTCCTCAATGCAGCCTGATCAATGTCCCCAATGCAACCCATCAATGCATCATTGCAGCCTGATCAATGTCCCCAATGCAGCCTGATCAATGTCTCCAATGCAGCCTGATCAATGTGCACAATGCAGCCTGATCAATGTCCCCAATGCAGCCCATCAATGCATCAATGCAGCCTGATTAATGTCCCCAATGCAGCCTGATCAATGTCCCCAATGCAGCCCATCAATGCATGAATGCAGCCTGAATAATGTCTCCAATGCAGCCTGATCAATGTCCACAATGCAGCCCATCAATACATCAATGCATCAATACAGCCTGATTAATGTCCCCAATGCAGCCTGATAAATGTCATCAATGCAGCCTGATCATTGTGCCCAATGCAGCCTGATAAATGTCCTCAATGCAGCCTGATTAATGTCCCCAATGCAGCCTGATAAATGTCCTCAATGCAGCCTGATCAATTTTCTCAATGCAGCCCATCAATGTCCACAATGTAGCCTGATCAATGTCCCCAATGCAGTCTGATCAATGTCCCCAATGCAGTCTGATCAATGTCCCCAATGCAGTCTGATCAATGTCCCCAATGCAGCCCGATCAATGTCCCTAATGCAGCCTGATCAATGTCCCCAATGCAGTCTGATCAATGTCCCCAATGCAGTCTGATCAATGTCCCCAATGCAGTCTGATCAATGTCCCCAATGCAGCCCGATCAATGTCCCCAATGCAGCCTGATCAATGTCCCCAATGCAGCCTGATCAGTGTCCTTAATGCAGCCCATCAATGTCCCCAATGCAGCCTGATCAGTGTCCTCAATGCAGCCCATCAATGTCCCCAAAGCAGCCTGATCAATGTCCTCAATGCAGCCTGATCAATGTCCCCAATTCAGCCTGATCAATGTCCCCAATGCAGCCCATCTAAACAGCCCATCAATGCATCAATGCAGCCTGATAAATGTCCTCAATGCAGCCTGATAAATGTCCTCAACGCAGCCTGATCAATGTCCTCAATTCAGCCCATCAATGTCCTCAATGCAGCCTGATCAATGTCCCCAATGCAGCCTGATCAATGTACCCAATGCAGCCTGATCAGTGTCCCCAATGCAGCCTGATCAGTGTCCTCAATGCAGCCCATCAATGTCCCCAAAGCAGCCTGATCAATGTCCTCAATGCAGCCTGATCAATGTCCCCAATGCAGCCTGATCAATGTCCTCAATGAAGCCCATCAATGTCCTCAATGCAGCCTGATCAATGTCCTCAATGCAGCCTGATCAATGTCCCCAATGCAGCCTGATCAATGTCCTCAATGCAGCCTGATCAATGCATCAATGCAGCCTGATCAATTTTCCCAATGCAGCCCATCAATGCAGCCTGATCAATGTCCTCAAGGCAGCCTGATCAATGTCCCCAATGCAGCATAATCACTGTCCCAAATGCAGCCTATCAATGCATCAATGCAGCCCATCAATGCATCAATGCAGCCTGATTAATGTCCCCAATGCAGCCCGATCAATGTACTCAATGCAGCCTGATCAATTACCCCAATGCAGCCCGATCAATGTACTCAATGCAGCCTGATCAATGACTTAGATCCTAACCCAAGGGTCTGGTCATATTGGAAGGCATATACTGTATATGTATAGTTAGATTGATCCAAGCTGCAAAGACATGCATACCTGGAATTCATCTTTAAGCCCTGCCACACATGAAAATACATTTACTAACCGCTGAAGAGGGTCATTTGCCACCCATTAACAATAGTCTGACATCGGTCAAACCAACGCGCTCTTACGTAATGCAGTCTTCGGCGATAACAGTTTTATTGATACAAAAAAGAAAGTCAGCGGGGGACAGAGAAGAACCGTTCTTTACAAAACGATGAAAACGTCTTTTATCAGGTGGAACATAAGTGGCGGCATGTTTATTGACATGTCATTGAAAACCCAGTAAAAGCTACTTCTAATCTCGAATAATTACCTCTAACACACAACTAAAATCATATAAAGGGACCAATGAACAGAGAGACAGCAAAGGACCCTCAACGGTGTTCTCCTAACAAGTCAGCTTTATTCATAAATGTATCCATGGATGTTAACAGCATTGTCAAGGTTTTTACGGCTGAGAGAAGTGATATCCTTTCAACACACACAATTATTACTTTGGATGACAATGTCATTTGGATTTG
The DNA here is from genome assembly GCA_029574335.1 of Rana kukunoris. NCBI lineage: Eukaryota > Metazoa > Chordata > Amphibia > Anura > Ranidae > Rana > Rana kukunoris. Next base: position 211,972,917 of record CM056057.1, read on the forward strand.
CGAGATACCAGTTCCTGAAGTGGCGTTGGTAGGCTTGAGAGTGTCAGGTCACGTGTGGCCAGGTTACAAATGCACCCCGATGGAGACAGAGGTGCACCGCAAGGTAGTGGACCCAATAGCAGACTGCTGCGGATGGACAGGGAACGTGAACCCAAGATTCCCCAGGGCGCGGAGTCTAAGGTCCAGCAGGTGTTCACCAGAGCCTCTAGTGGAGAGGATGGCCTTCGCTGCAACTGAACCCAGGTCGTGGCCCCCGGGGTCCCCCAGGTCACGCTCTGTAGGGAGAGAGGGGAAGCAGTCACTGAAAACACAAGGGATGGTTATGGGTAAGCCGAGGTTGGGGCAACAGGCAGACAAGGGTAACCAAGGGACAGGCCAAAAGGTCAGGGTCACAGGCAAACAGGAGTAGTCAGAGACGAGCCAAAATGGGTACACAGGAAGGTAAACGTAGTACACAGCAGACAGGAACTCAAGCTAACAACAAAGTTGAACAGCAAAGCAGACCTGCAGTGCAACAGTTAATATAGACTTCCTGGGATGGCCTGGGGTGGGGCCATACAGGGAGGAGAGGTGATAAAAGGCAGCCAGAGAGAGAGTCAGGCCTCTAATGGTCACATGGAGAAGGTAAGCTGCCAGACATTATTGCATGTCCATGACAGAGTGTACGCAGCTCAACTCTAAGTACATATCCTTTTACCTACACTATATTGTCAAAAGTATTGGGACACCTGCCTTTACACCAGGAGTGCCCAACCTTTTGAAGAGCGAGGGCCACTTAAGCAACTTGGTAACCAGTCACGGGCCACGATGAGCGGAGCGTGTGGATGACAGGTCACGGCTATTCTATAGGCCCTCCGATCCGATCCGCCCAGATGGAAGAGGACAAATTCCCTTCTGTTTTTTTTTTTTTTTAGCAGGTCGGATTTGAGGTAGGCGGGCGTAAGTGGACAAAAGTCTGCTTATACCTGTCGATCTATAGAGGTGAATTGAGGGTCCGATTGGGTCTGGCCGATCCTGTGAAAAGGGCCTAAGACTGCATTCACACTGATGTGCTGCGGTTTACGCACACCGCGGGTTCAACCTACTGCGCGCCTGTGTCTATCCTGCGGGCCAACCAAACTTTGCCATTGACTTCGCCTGTGGCAAAAGCCAGTACAGGAAGCTGCTTTCTTACTCTACCACCAGCTTCATTCACAACACTAATGCTGTGGTATGGCGGATTGGCAACCTACGATCTGGGCTTGCCAACCCCCCATTCGACCACCCAAGGACCTCGGTTATGGAACGCTCTGTCCGCAGACATTCGGTTGGAGGAAAATCATCGGACCTTCAGAAAAAAACTTAACACCCATCTTTTCTGAAGCTTGGTGGACGATCATATTAGCTACAGCGCCTTGAGGTGTTTTAGTTCGCATTTGTAGCGCTATATAAGTTACTCACTCAGGAGGTCATGGGCCACAACAGAGGGCTCCGCGGGCCACATGTGGCCCCTGGGCCACTGGTTGGCCACCCCTGCTTTACACGCACATGAACTTTAATGGCATCCCAGTCTTAGTCCGTAGCGCTCAATATTGCGTTGGTCCACCCTTTGCAGCTATAAAAGCTTCAACTCTTCTGGGAAGGCCGTCCACAAGGTTTAGGAGGGTGTCTATGGGAATGTTTGACCATTCTTCCAGAAGAGCATTTGTAAAATCAGGCACTGATGTTGGTCTGGGAAGGCCTGGCTCACAGTCTCCACTCTAATTGATCACAAAGGTGTTCTATCGGTTCGGGTCAGGACTTTGTGAAGGCCAGTCAAGTCCCTCTATCGCAAACTCACTCACCCACACTATATTGCCAAAAGTAGTGGGCCACCCCTGCAAATCATTTGGTGGAGGGGGGATTATGTTGTGGGGTTGTTTTGTTTAGGGGTTGGGCTTGGCCCCCTTAGTTCCAGTGAAGGGAACTCTTAAGGCGTCAGCAGACCAAGACATTTTGGACAATTTCATACTCCCAACTTTGTGGGAACAGTTTGGGGACGGCCTCTTCCTGTTCCAACATGACTGCCCACCAGTGCACAAAGAAGCAAGGTCTATAAAGACATCGATGAGCGAGTTTGGGGTGGAACTTGACTGGCCTGCACCTCAACACCTTTGGGATGAATTAGAGCGGAGACTGCGAGCCAGGCCTTCCCGACCAACATCAGTGCCTGACCTCACAAATGGGCTTCTGGAAGAATGGTCAAACATTCCCGGTATGGCCCGTAGGACCCAGAGGCTCTTGAAGGATGTGGGGTACTCCTGTTTCAGTGTCACCAATGACTCTTGTGTCTAGGGTCATAGGAGCATAGGATGACTGAGAAATGATATCTTGAAATACATGAGATGGGACAGTAATGATAATTCACAATGTATTGCAGGATATCTTGAAACATTACAGGTGGTTAATTCTGAACCCAACAGGTCAATAGGAGAGTGACTCATTCAATGTGGAACACAGGCTGTTAAGAGGGGTAATTAAATCTGCTACTGTCATGTAAATAAGCCTTAGCCTGGCTTCTAAAGATCTTTTCATTGTGTGATGCTAATTAACACTGCATTGTGTGAAAAGTTCTATTGATGATAGATGTAGAATGTGAATTAGCACAATCTAAAAGGTCAGATGTCGGACTTATGTTTACTAAAGGAATGTGTATTGTATTGAGGTGAAAAGAGCTTATCTCGGAGTCTACTTGTCTGGGTAAAAGGATTAGTAATTAACTCATGTAGATTATATCGGTGCCAGAAAGTCTGACTAAAGATGAGTATTGAGTTCCTTGTGTCATGTTGTGGGTGGAGTTAAGCCATTGTTGTTTTATTACTGACTGTATATAAGAAGCCTGAGTTTACCACTAAAGATCTATCCGTTTGAACCAGAGACAGAGCTCTGTGTCTCGTTTTCTGGGGAATCCTATGGGCCGTGTTCGTCTGCTGGATTGTGGAGTGTTGATAAGCTGTTGTGGGTTGGTGGAATGCAATATCGTAAACGGCGTTAACCCCTGACCGTTACAATTCCCATAGACACCCTCCTAAACCTTGTGGACGGCCTTCCCAGAAGAGTTTAAGCTGTTATAGCTGCAAAGGGCGGGGCCAACTCAATATTGAACCCTACAGAACTAAGACTGGAATACCATTAAAGTTATGTACCACCGCCCATGCTCGAGTCGCTTAGGTAAATTAGCCCAACACCACTCCCCGATAAATATTTTATCGAGAGTCGTAAAAAAAGTCTACTATTCAGGTGGAACATACAGTACAGTAAGTGGCCGTATAACTATTGACATGCCGAGAAAAAAGCGACTTCTCAGCTCGAAAAATGAGATCTAACAACTGAAGATATATAAAAGCACCAATAGACAGAGAGAAAACAAAAGACCTTAGCCCTGTTTTCCTAACATGATACAACCCATGCAGACGTTGGCTTTATTCAAAGACATATCTGTGGAAGTAACAGAGTTGTCAAGGGTTCGAAGGCCGAAATAACTGAAAAATAAAAAATAAAAAAAGTGTTATCCTATCAAAACATGCGAATATGACTATGAATGAATAGATGCCATTAATCTTTGAAGAGCCAAGAGTCAAGAGTTAGCAGTTGCTGAAGTGGAATTTGCAGGAATGAGCGCACGCGGCTCTACGCTAAATTTGTTAAGCTTAAAAAAAGTATTAAAACAAACAATTTATATCATTGTATTGCACAACACCACTAGCCCTTCCCCCCTACTTCCAATAGGGCAACTGTGCAGGGGAGGGCTAGGCTAGGGGCAGGGAGGCATCTGGCTCCCCTGTGGCAGCCATCGGCAGGGCCAGATTTATATAGGGACTATTGGAGCTGAAGCTCCAGGCCCCTACCATAATAAAGGCCCAGCAGGGTCAGACTGACCATTCCGGCACTGCCATTGCCCTACGGATGCCATCCACTGCCAAACCCAGGGGAGGGCTAGGCTTGGGGGGCAGAGAGGCATCTGGCTCCCCTGTGGCAGCCATCGGCAGGGCCAGATTAATGTAAGGGCTATTGAAGCTGAATCTCCAGGCCCCTACCTTAATATAGGCCCAGCAGGGTCAGACTGACCATTCCGGCACTGCCATTGCCCTACGGATGCCATCCGCTGCCAAACCCAGGGGAGGGCTAGGCTTGGGGGGCAGAGAGGCATCTGGCTCCCCTGTGGCAGCCATCGGCAGGGCCAGATTAATGTAAGGGCTATTGAAGCTGAATCTCCAGGCCCCTACCTTAATATAGCCCCAGCAGGGTCGGACTGACCATTACGGCACTGCCATTGCCCTACGGATGCCATCCGCTGCCAAACCCAGGGGAGGGCTAGGCTTGGAGAGCAGAGAGGCATCTGGCTACCCTGTGGCAGCCATCGACAGGGCCAGATATATGTAGGGGCTATTGAAGCTGAATCTCCAGGCCCCTACCTTAATATAGCCCCAGCAGGGTCGGACTGGCCATTCCGGCTCTGCGATTGCCCTACAGATGCCATCTGCTGCCAAACCCAGGGGAGGGCTAGGCTTGGGGGGCAGAGAGGCATCTGGCTCCCCTGTGGCAGCCATTGGCAGGGCCAGAATAGTGTAGGGGCTATTGGAGCTGAAGCTCCAGGCCCCTACCTTAATATAGGCCCAGCAGGGTCAGACTGGCCATTCCGGCTCTGCCATTGCCCTACAGATGCCATCTGCTGCCAAACCTAGATGAGGGCTAGACTTGGGAAGTAGAGAGGCATCTGGCTCCCCTGTGGCAGCCCTCAACAGGACCAGATTAATGTAGGGGCTATTGAAGCTGAAGCTCCAGGCCCCTACCTTAATATAGCCCCAGCAGGGTCAGACTGACACTGCCATTGCCCTACGGATGCCATCCGCTGCCAAACACAGGGGAGGGCTAGGCTTGGGAAGCAGAGAGGCATCTGAGTCCCCTGTGGCAGCCATTGGCAGGGCCAGATTAATGCAGGGCTATTGAGTGGTCTCCGAGCATCTCCGAGCGTCTCCAGGGCCCCCGCACCTCTGGCCACATGCCGTACTGCACACACCAGCAGTGACACTGGAACCAATTATCTGGGTTTCAATTGATTCCTATGGGGAAACTCGCTTTGATATAAGAGTGCTTTGGATTACAAGTGTTCCTCTGGAAGGAATTATGCTCGTATTTAAAAAAAAAAAAATAGTTTACACTGCACTGTGCTTTAGCTAACTCAATGTCATTCAGTTAGACTCTATTGAAAGCCCAGTGCCAAAAAAACATAACAGTGCAGAACCCCGGGAGCCAAATCTAAACGCTTTATGGAAAAAAAAAATCTATTGCGAAAAACAAACCCATTACCAATCAAACTGTCCCATTGTGAATATACAATATTTAGTATTATTCTTCTAATTACAGTCTGCGATGCCATTATTTCCTCCTTGATCACCTCCCATACGCTGCATTCCTGCAAAAATCAAATCAACAAGGCAAGTTAATTTTTAATGAAAAATACATTATTTAAATTGTATAGGATTTCTAATAAAGTCACACAAAGCAGAAAAAAAAAATATATAGGCTGACTATTATTCTATTATTCTATTTGCATGCAATTACTTTTTATGAAAACATGGTGGCTTCACCTGTCTGGTTCAGAACTGAACTGTGATGAAAGGTGGAGGGGGGCGGGGGGAGGGGGGGTTTTATTATGTGTGTAAAACCAGATTTTCTTTTTTTTTTTAAGTTTTGGATATTTGGAATCATTAAATATAAGGAGATTCAAAATTAATTTTGTTGAAGTTTCGAAAAGCCTAGGTCTAACCACTACTGCCAGCAAATGTAGGCTGTAAAAATGACAGCCAGGGCTTGCTCCAGATCACAGGATCAAAGAGAGGTTGGAAGTGTGAATGAAAGGGGTCAGAAATTTAAGTGAAAAATATGATCTAAGATATTTGGTATTGCTGGGATGGCAGGATAGCAAGATGGTAGGATGGTAGGATGGCAGGATGGCAAGATGGCAGGATGGTAGGATGGCAGGATGGCAAGATGGCAGGATGGTAGGATGGTAAGATGGCAGGATGGTAGGATGGTAGGATGGCAAGATGGCAGGATGGTAGGATGGTAGGATGGCAAGATGGCAGGATGGTAGGATGGTAGGATGGCAGGATGGTAGGATGGTAGGATGGTAGGATGGTAGGATGGCAAGATGGCAGGATGGTAGGATGGCAGGATGGTAGGATGGTAAGATGGCAGGATGGTAGGATGGTAGGATGGCAAGATGGCAGGATGGTAGGATGGTAGGATGGCAGGATGGTAGGATGGTAGGATGGCAGGATGGTAGGATGGCAAGATGGTAGGATGGTAGGATGGCAGGATGGCAGGATGGTAGGATGGTAGGATGGTAGGATGGCAAGATGGCAGGATGGTAGGATGGTAGGATGGCAAGATGGTAGGATGGTAGGATGGCAGGATGGTAGGATGGTAGGATGGTAGGATGGTAGGATGGCAAGATGGCAGGATGGTAGGATGGTAGGATGGCAGGATGGTAGGATGGTAGGATGGCAGGAT